>BGPT01001731.1:221594-238710 GCA_003297045.1 Symbiodinium sp. clade C Y103 | reverse complement strand
AATATATAATATATAATATATAATATATAATATATCATATATCATATATAATATATAATATATAATATATAATATATAATATATAATATATAATATATAATATATAATATATAATATATAATATAATATATAATATATATAATATATAATATATAATATATAATATATAATATATAATATAATATATATATATATATGTATATATATTATATCTATAATATATAATATATAATATATTATATATATAATATAGATATGATATATATAATATAATATAATATAATATAATATAATATAATATGATATGATATGATATGATATGATATAATATAATATAATATAATATAATATAATATCTATAATAATTGTATATGTATGTGATAAAAGAGTGAAGCAGCTGGGCAACTTCTTTTGCCTGTTACATAAAGGCATTGAGGCAAGCCGACATTGATAGTACGACAGAATAATACATTCAACCAATTGCGCCACCGGGATTCAACCAGCCCCCAAAGGTGACCGCCTTGATAGATAGATCTTGATACTACTGTAATTGACATCTTATTAACCAGCAACAACCACGTTTACAAGGCCTTCTTATTCATCTCGACGTCTATGAGCAGCACGGTCGCCGTGTGGGTGTTGGCTTTGTTCATGGGCAGGTCGCAGGTGCCACATGTATGCTGATGGGCGTTGCTCAGTTGGTGGCTTTGGCACATACCAGTGCTGGAGGCGCCTTCGGAACTGGTGGAAACATGTTGTGGACCGCGACAAGCACACAGCACTCACAGGGTGATGCAGGGGTATAATCCAATCAAAAAATGTGCACGTACACGATATCAGCGTTATGTTTTCCTACATCAGAATTGCAAGTTGGAAGTTAGAGGGTAAAAGCTACCAATTACAGGGGCATGGACTGGGAAATGTGGGCAAGTTGTCCATCAAGGTGATCCAGACGCCCTGGTGTTGGCAGCGGAGTCAAAGAAAGGCATCTTCGATAGTCACGCGTTTTGTAGTTCCTTGCCTCTAAGAAGTGGTTTTCTCTTTGGCAGTTTCCAGGGGTTGGGACCATTTTTTTTGATATTTGTCGAAGGTCTTTGATGCTTGCAGTTGTGTTGGTACACGCATTGGTCTGAAGTCATAGATTGGCTTGGCAGAACACTCTCGGTCAGCAAGAAAAGATGGTCGGCCAAGGGAAGCCACCTTCATTTCACAATGGGAAGTACCATATTTCTGCTGGATTTTCTTGAATTCTCATCCTGGCCTTGCCTAGTTCAGTCCAAGGCTATTACGACCTACTCCTGCCTGCCGTAGCTTGACTGCAGCGCGAACTTTTGATCATTCCAAAGACCCTGGTAGCAGAACCTTTGATGTCTTAGGCACCTTGGATTCGAGATATTGGGATCTTCCTGTTCGTGCTGATCTTTATCCTTTCGACTGTCAACAAGATCAAGGACCTCTCAATTTTCAGGAAGAGAGGTGTTTTGAATGTATGACTTACTCCCCTAACATGGTATGGTTTAATAAATTGATCAAGTTTTGTAGCATTTTTTGTGGGTTAATTGGCATCCAATCTTTATCCAGACCCAAACGGCGACATCGCTGGGACCAGCCTCATCTCAAAATCGAAGGACTTCAAGGGCACAGCACGGAGCCCAGGACAATGGATGGGTGGGCAGAAACCAGCAGCATCAGTTGATATATATATATATATACGTATATATATATATATATACGTATATATATATATATATATACGTATATATATATATATACGTATATATGCACCCGGTCCTGTACGCCATCTACAGCATTTGGGAGGCACAGCCTCCCATTTGAACGTTATTTGCAACATTTGAGAGCCACAATTTGTTTTTCTTTTCCGTTTTTTTTCGAGATTTTATTGGTTTTTCCTTTGGGGCCCTCCCAGTGAGTCTCATATTTTTTTAAACGTTTTTTTTCCAGCCCAGAGAGTTTCAGAATTTTGTTTCTTTTTCGACCGGGGTTTTCGAGTTTTTTTTTGTTTTTTCCTTGGGGCTTTCCCAGAGAGTCTCAAAAGACATATTTTCGAGGTTATTTTTTTTTTGCCTTGGGGCCTTCCCAGAGATTTTTTTTTGTTTTTTTCCCTTGTGGCTTTCCCAGGGAGTCTCAAAATATTGTTTTTCTTGTCTTTTTTCGAGTTTTTTTGTTTTTTTTTCTCGTTGGAGCTTTCCCAAAAAGTTTCAAAATATTGTTTTTCTTGTTTTGGTTTGTCGAGTTTTGTTTTTTTTCCTTGGGGCCCTCCCAGAGAGTCTCAAAATATTGTTTTTTATTTCATCGCTGGCATTGGAAGCGATGGTGAAAGCATGACAAGTTGAAACTTTCTTTTTTTTGGTTTTGCGAGTATTCTTTTGCTTTGCAGACATGTTTGGCATTGATGCGGGATAGTGCAGTGGGTGATGTTGGTTTGGAAAGGTTTTGGTGGCCAACCTCCAATTCTCACTGACCTTATAGTTATCAAGACGTTATTCCTAGTTGGAATTACATTTGGAACCAATATATATATATATATACATATGTATGTAAATAATAGATAAATGAATTAAATAAATAAATAAAAATATATAAATAAATAAAAGATAAATAAATACATAGATAAATAAATATGTATATATGTATAATATGGTACTCCCTGTTTAGACAATTGCCACAATTCTATCAAAATAGACTTACAAATTATGTCCCAAAATATTGGAAAAAACAGTGTAAATACCAGCAAAAGAAGTAATCATGTAGTTTTTTTTTTTTTTTGTACCATATATATATATACGCATGTATGTATGTAATGTATGTAATGTATGTATGTATGTATGAATGTATGAATGTATGAATGTATCAATGTATGAATGTATGCATGCATGCATGCATGCATGCATGCATGCATGTATGTATGTATGTATGTATGTATGTAATGTATGTAATGTATGTTTGTATGTATGTAATGTATGTATGTATGTATGTAATGTAATGTAAAGTAATGTAATGTAATGTAATGGAATGGAATGGAATGTAATGCAATGCAATGCAATGCAATGCAATGTAATGTTATATTATGTTATGTTATGTTATGTTATGTATGTATGTATGTATGTATGTGTGTATATAAAAATACAAATGTTTATGCATATATATAGATAGATAGATAGATAGATAGATAGATAGATAGATAGATAGATAGATAGATAGATAGATAGATAGATAGATAGATAGATAGATAGATAGNNNAGATAGATAGATAGATAGATAGATAGAGAGAGAGAGAGAGAGATAGATAGATAGATAGATAGATAGATAGATAGATAGATAGATAGATAGATAGATAGATAGATAGATAGAGAGAGATAGATAGATAGATAGAGAGAGAGAGAGAGATAGATAGATAGATAGATAGATAGATAGATAGATAGATAGATAGATAGATAGATAGATAGATACATAGATAGATAGATAGATAGATAGATAGATAGANAGATAGATAGATAGATAGATAGATAGATAGATAGATAGATAGATAGATAGATAGATAGATAGATAGATAGATAGATAGATAGATAGATAGATAGGGAGTCAGTAAAAATCCATGGCAATCCTGATGGCATCTTGTGGCCATGGGTCCAGGCTGCATACCCAAGAAAATTTGATGAATTTGAGCTGAACATGGTCAAGTTCTGGCTGGGGTAGGGAGGATACAACCTTCTATAGAATCCAAACGTATGGTTTTTGCCCCAAACATCCGGTGCTCATGGGGTATCCACGGGTGATCCTTTCCAGATCTAGGTGAAAATTGTGGAAGGTTTTGGGCTCCCGTGCCTTGGTGCTTAGATGATGGTTCTGGTGGGTGGTTTCTAAATGCCTACGTCTATTACATAAGGGATGCCTACTTGGAATGCCTACTTGGGATCCCCACTTGGGATGCGTACTTGGGATGACTTTCACATCTCTTCCTACTTTTTTTCGGATGATGGTGGATGATCAGCCCTGATTGACCAACGTTTTTTGGGTGGTACTCGTACCAAGACGAGAGTCTTCAGCTTTGGGGGTGTTCCCAGCTCGGTGATCTATGTTGTCATGGGATGTCATGGGATGTCATGGGTCGAAAATTCTCCTGCACAAGGTGCCCGACGTTCATGACCATTGGGGCCATCCTGGATTTGATTGCTGGCTGTGTTTGCTATCTCACAGGCACCTCGGAAGGCTTGACAAGTGAAATAAATAGGGATGGATCATTTGGAGACACTGGGTAGTTTGGCGCATGAAATCATCCTGCTAAACTAACATGCTACTGTTGTCCTTGTGTTTAGACGTCCCTGTGGCTGTGTTACAACTTGGCGATGCCTAAAACCATCCGAAACCAGAAAAGGTGTAGCTACCAAGGTCCTATGGTTGGCTTAGTTGGAAGCCGTTGGATTCTGAGGCATTCCTGTCTTGATGGAGTGGGGCGCAGAATTCATACTAATCTTTATGCAACTTGGATGCCAGATGCAACTGTTTGGCAGATAGGGAAGACTTTACGATAGTCATGGACATGGAGAAATATATGAGAGCAAATATCCAAGAAGGGGTACAATCGACGGACACGGGACAATGAACATCCCAAAAGAATGGTGAGATCTTCATCCGCAGTTTTTGGGTTTCACAAAGTTGTCCTTTGACAAAAGGATTTTGGCGAGCTATGTGGGGCACTTCAAGCCGTGGAGGGAAACAAAGGAAGAATTCCACCTGGTCACTCGACTGCATCTCAGGGAAGATCCTTCTCTCGCATCCAGCAGAAGGGTACCTGGACCCAGTCGTGTGAACGAAGGAGATGCTCCTGAAGAATGTTGCCATTATCGGGCAATGCTTGCTGACCATTGGCTTCGAAGTTCCAGAGATTGGATTCTTTGCTGCAAGTGACCAGTTTTGCGATGTTTTGCAATGGTGGGCCTGCCCAAAGCCAAAACGTTTGGTGGCTTGCATTTCCTTGACGTCTGTGAATCCCAGACTTTCAGAAATCATGTAGCAGCATAGAGAGCTTTCTTCCACCAGCCTGTCCCATGAAATTCTAAGGAAAGGACGGAACCCCCCTCGGCCTTAATGGAGCCCTGGGACGCTTTGGAGAATTTATTGGAAAAATCTATCGCTTCTTGGCTCATTTGGACGGGGTCGGATTCATGGGGTAACGGAGATGAACAAGGGATCCAAACAAAGGCAATGAAGTAGACCAGCCAAGTGACCATGTGAAGAGGGAGACTGCCGCACAAGCTCTAGCCGCTAGCCCAAAGAACTTGCAAACCGAGAGCAAGTCACCAATTGCCAACATCCAACAAGACTTGAGAGCGTGCAATACGAAGAGAAGAGGGGATGCCAGCATCAACCTGCCAGCCAGGTGCTCTCAAACCGTATTCTTACATTTTCAAGTACAGCGGCATCATTTTGTTGCCTGCCTGATTTTGAAGGGAGTTGGTAGGGGCACAGGATCCAGTAGATTCAATTTCATCCATTTGTGCCGCGGTATGGCCAAAATTGGAGTTTGTCTGAACATAGGGTCGAAAGTTGACCATCATCTTTCCAATTGAAATGGCAACTTTGGGGTATTTCACAGTATTTCCACATATTCCCACCATTTTGAGACACACCCATATCTCTGCGTTCATGGGGTTTGCAGGTTTGTGCTGGTCTTTCTCTTTGGTGGTCTGAAGCATTTGCTGAACTTCAAAGAGACGGCGGCTTGGGCTCAAAGTGGCCGGGGAAACCGGCATCCTCCGGCCATACATTTTGTCGCGGACCAAGGTGGAGATCAACAAGACCTTTGGCATTCCGCTGCCAACGTTGTCAGCCTTAGTTGGGCCCTTGCTGCTCTTGGCAGGGTCCGGGATGTACCTCACCGGCATCCCAGTTGCTGGGCGGCAGAAAGGTGTCGGCCTATTGGTTGTGGTTGTAAGGGTTGGTGAATTTATGTAGTGTTCAGATCTATTCAGTATTCAACAACTGAGCTGATCTGAAAAATATGAGGACCCGCCCCAACCTTGAAGGGTTGACCCAGCAGTTGAATTGCCACGTGCTTGCGCCGTTGATGATCTTGATGTCACCTGTTCGGTCCCAGAAATGACCTTTGACATCGACCTCAAAGGTCTTCATGGAGATTGGCGCTGAGTGCTTGTTGCTCTTCCTGTTGATGTCCACCTACTTCGTGCATTTCAAACCTCTACAGCAGTCAGGACAGGGTACCAGGTGCTGCATGTTGGCTGCAGTTTGTAGCAATATCAGCATTAAGCTGCCTAGATCTCAGCCAGTCATACAGTGTATACATTGCAGGCTGTTGAAATCCTATAAACTATAGAAACCATAAAACACCGTTGAAATGGCTCCTAAGTAGCAGATCATGCTGTTCCAACTTTCTGGAACAACGACCACATGGCAGTTAATAGACTGGCATAGTGAAGGGTCCATTGACCACACCTTACCTGAGAAGGAGTCGATCGATTGCAATCCTGCTCTGTGTCGAGGGTCGAACATTTTCTTGTTCGTAGAGATTTTGCTACGCGCTTCGCCACAGCCGTTTGGCCACAGGGCCAGAAACCGAATAGACAAGCCTCGCAACAAAATGCTGCAGGGCAATCCATGATCCACGCACACACACAGTCTCTTCATTTTTTGGGCAATGCTAGTAGAAAACTGATAAGTGGCTACAGCTTCAGGATAAATCTGACTTCAAATCACAATCTAGTTTCTTGCGGCCCGGGCAGCGCAACATGTCTGCGGTGCTGGCTCCATCAGCGAGGCTTCTGAGCCGGCATTAACTATCGAAAGTGGGGATGACACTCTTACTTTGGTGTGAAACAAGACTACCCGGATTTTGTCCCGCATCCCCACTATTTGGAATGAACGCTATGACACTTCCGGTTTGTTGATATGAGCCTGTTGACAAGTTTCAAGTCCAGGATTGCATTGATTGTGTTTATGTCGACTTGAGTTTTTCCAAGCGATTGCCACCAACTTCTTCGAGTACAGTCTAGTCCGAAAAGCATTTTGGCACAAAGTTGTGATTCACATGGCTTGCTGCAATGTTCAAGTTCAGTCCAGTAAACCAGGTATTTGTTTCTTGGGTGTGCAGGCGCCAAGAATTCCAGGGATCCTTGCATTGTTCGTATCTATCTTAACCCCAGGCCAATTTGAACTAGTCCTTTGAGGACCCTACATACCAATAGCCATAGCATTTTAGACTTTAAACAGCACTCCTGCATACTCCTGCTACATATTTTTGTTTCGGGAATGAACAAAAGGATATATCAAAAAGGCGATCGGTTTTCACACGAAAATAAGAGATAAAAAAGTCCTTCCCCAATTTTCATTCAGTAAGCCAGGAAACCAGAAGATGAACAGCCTTTTCCTGGAGGTGCACCAACTATTGCCCAGGAGCAGCCTGACATGGCCATTCTTTTGTGATTTCCTGTGGAGTTTTGTCACTCTTGTCCCTTGGATGTTCGGGTACTGTGTCTTTGTGGTTGAGTTGCTCCTTGCATCAGATTTTCTGGAACTGTTGAGTCTTGGGAAATTTATCATTGGAAGGGCATCTAGTTATTTCCTGCCTGCAGTGGAATAACAGGTCTGAGAATGGCTTCAGACATGTCAATTTATCAGATTCCCGCGCGCACACAGAATGTTCAGCGTTGTCTGGTCAGGAGCCATTCGCAATAATGTCTTCAGGACATGCAACAGTGTCTTGGCTCTCCTAAACAACCTGGCCGTATGCTGGAAGGACATGACATGGAACATCAAACCAGATCAAGACCGAGCTATCTCTTCTCTGAGCTGTTTCTTCTTGCGGCCATGTCTTCTCTGAGCTTCCTCGTCTCTGAGCTCTTCTTTGAGCTGCTTCTTCTCTTTGTCTTTTCTTCACTGAGCTTCCTCCTCTGTGAGCCACTTATGCTACTTCTTCTCTGAGCCAGCTCTTCTCTGAAGCGTTTCTTTTCCGAGCCATGTCTCCTTAGCGCTAGCTCTTGTCTGAGCTAACTGTTCTCTGACCGAGTTCTTCTCTGAGCTACTTCATCTTCTTTAAGTCATTTCTTCCTTCTCTGATCCATCTCTTCTCCAAGCTCTTTCTTCTCCAAGCAAATTTTCCGCTGTGAGGCAACTGTGGTCTGAGCTGCCTTATCTTCGAGCTAGTTCTTCGCTAAGAAATGTCTGATCTCTTGCGCGCCAAATCTTGTCTGCTCTATTCGGAACTACTTTTTTCCGCTACAAGTCTCCAGTTGCATCCCAGACTAGCGCGCACAATATCCAGAACTTTCTGCCAAAACCTGCGCTTAAAAAAAACAATTTTTATGTTTTTTTTTTCAATTCTGCTCAATTGAAGCTGTGCGTAGGTGCAGGAAGCCTCCGTTGTTCCGAAAATGTGTTGCCCCGCCACTGCAGCACATGAACCTGGCAGGCTTCAGGCATGTTCCTGTCCTGCAGGTATGATATTTTGGTTGTTCGGTGAGGTATCGTCGTGCACAGGATTCGTGAAGAAAAGTCTTGGTTTCTGAGGCCCTTTCTGGTATGGTCCTGCAATCAAAACCCGTCCCGCGTCCCGCGTGCTCTGTGGTGGGGTGTGTTTGGTATCCTCCACGTTTCCAGGTAGGCTCAGGAGTGTGTCGGCCCGTTAGCTTGGTTCTGAGGTTCGTTGTTCCGTTTCCCGCTTGCGCTGTCTTCTGTTTTCAGGTTTCATTTTTTCCTCAAAGTTTGGTTTTTCAGGGTAGCTCCAGCAGGCTGTCCAGTGTGTGTGTATGTGTGCCGGGAACATCTGAAAAGATGTACTTGTTAGCCTTCCAGAGCAGCGGCCTGCAGGGACTGTCTAGTTCTGCCGCCAACAAAGATGGCTATGACATTCAGTGATATCAACGTGGGACGCTGAGTTGACGCGCCTGCTTCCAAAACGGCTAGCGGCCAAACCAGTAACCGCCAAGTCGGATACAGGGATTTATCTTGACTTGGTCTTGGTCTCGGTCATCGGATGCTTTTTGAGGTGATCTTTACAATACGATCTATGCGGGATTCAATTCCAAACCGCTCAATATAGTGATCACTTTCTCGATTTTTTGTCGAGCATGGGACGCCAGGAAGATTGCCCAGCTGGTGTGCCTTCAAATGGAGCAATCATCAGCGTAAACGTGGATGATGAGGCGTGAGCAGTCGCAGTTTTAGAGTGTGGGTTTGTAGAGGTGCTGCCAGTTTGGTTGACTCAGTGGTTTTCCAGCCCTATCAAACGGCGAACTTTTTTTGGGCCATATATGGCCATATATTATCATATATAATCATGAGTTATTCTGAGCGTGCAAGTTTCATAGCCAGTGAGGGTGCCAGCCTGCTTGTTGTGCAGAAGGCAATATTAAATCCCACTATGGGGTTGATGTTTGCGTGGAAATGCCAGCTGCAGCTTGTTGTGTTGTTGCGGCGCGTGGTTTCCATAAACTTGAAACATCAAAAACTGTCAATCTTGCTGGTTTCCCCTTGTGATTTCTCATTGGCCTAAGGGGATGCCGAGAGCACATTTTGAACCGTATTTCAAAGACCTTAAACCGACTTTAAATTGCCTTCAAACTTCAATCAACCCTAATTTTTGGAATCTCTGATGAAACTTTGGGCGAAAGTGAGGCTCAGAAGGATAATATACATACATGCACAAAGACATGCGCAGATGCACAATGCACGCATGCATGCCTGCATGCATGGACGCATGTATCCATGTATGTACACATGTATGCACTTCTGACTTTCTGCATGCATGTATATGCCTACGGTTCTAAAACCGTACATGTAGTTACACTTATTTTAACATGTTGTTGGGGGGGGGGGGTTGGGGGGGCTTGGGGGGGGGGGGGGGGGTGGGGGGGGGGGGGGGGGGGGGGGGGGGGGGGGGGGGGGGGGGGGGGGGGGGGGGGGGGGGGGGGCAGAATAACGTTCTTGCTCTTGCATGTTGATAGCATCGTTCTTTCCCGACGCTGTGCACATGTTCTTGTAACTTCTTCAGACGCTCTTGTGGCCACGCTGTGCACATGTTCTTGCAACTTCTTGAGACGCTCTTGTGGCCACGCTGTGGGCATGTTCTTGTAACTTCTTGAGACGCTCTTGTGGCCACGCTGTGGGCATGTTCTTGTAACTTCTTCAGACGCTCTTGTGGCCACGCTGTGGACATGTTCTTGGATGTTCTTGTAACTTCTTCAGACGCTCTTGTGGCCACGCTGTGCATATGTTCTTGAAACTTCTTCAGACGCCTTTGTGGCCACGCTGTGCACATGTTCTTGTAACTTCTTCAGACGCTCTTGTGGCCACGCTGTGCACATGTTCTTGTAACTTCTTGAGACGCTCTTGTGGCCACGCTGTGGACATGATCTTGTAACTTCTTGAGACGCTCTTGTTGCTACGCTGTGCACATGTTCTTGTAACTTCTTGAGACGCTTTTGTGGCCACGCTGTGCACATGTTCTNTGCACATGTTCTTGTAACTTCTTGAGACGCTCTTGTTGCTACGCTGTGCACATGTTCTTGTAACTTCTTGAGACGCTCTTGTGGCCACGCTGTGGACATGTTCTTGGATGTTCTTGTAACTTCTTGAGACGCTCTGGTTGCTACGCTGCGCACATGTTCTTGTAACTTCTTGAGACGCTCTTGTGGCCACGCTGTGGACATGTTCTTGGATGTTCTTGTAACTTCTTGAGACGCTCTTGTCGCTACGCTGTGCACATGTTCTTGTAACTTCTTGAGACGCTCTTGTGGCCACGCTGTGGACATGTTCTTGGATGTTCTTGTAACTTTTTGAGAGCACATGTTCTTGTAACTTCTTGAGACGCTCTTGTGGCCACGCTGTGCACATGTGCGTGTAACTTCTTCAGACGCTCTTGTGGCCACGCTGTGGACATGTTCTTGTAACTTCTTGAGACGCTCTTGTTGCTACGCTGTGCACATGTTCTTGTAACTTCTTGACAAACAATGACGGACACACGCCGAGACCAGCAAAATGTCCACAGAAATCGTGCTCTCGCTGTGGTTTCGTGCAAATTCACTTCAAAATTGAACCCATTTCTCCACTTTCAAAAATGCTACAACAAAGACACAAAACACTGAGATGGTTGCTAATTTTGCAAGTTAAATTGCACGTCTACACGTGCGATTTCAGACCCGGCGGGATGTATATCATATCTTTGAATGCATGTACGTCTTCACGTATGTACGTATGTAGGTATGCACGTGCGTATGTCTGTCTGTACTCATGTGTGCCATACGTACGCACGTATGTATGCATGCTTGCATGTTTTTTTTTTCTGTTGTTTGTCTGGCCGTCCGTCTGCCTGCCTGTGTCTGTCTGCATGTGTACATGTGCTTGATCATTTATGTATGCAGGTATTTGATGGTATTTGTGCATTCATGGATCTATGCATCCATGCATCCATGCGCGCATACATGCACAGATTTGCTTGTGTCCTCGTGCCTACATTAATACTGCAAACGTGCATAGATCCGTATATCCCTGTAACCATGCATGCGCAAACGCACGTAGACACATAGACACAGAGGCACATACACGCACACAAACATTCGTATGCACGTGTGTGCCTGGGTGCATTTGTTCAGAAACATACATATATATATACATATTTGTATAATAGTTAAATAAATAAATAAATATATATATATATATACGTATAATATATATATATATATACAAATGTAATATAAACATATACATATATATATATGTATAATATATATATATATGTATAATATATATATATGTATAATATATATATATATATGTATAATATATATATATATGTATAATATATATATATATGTATAATATATATATATATGTGTAATATAAATATATATATATGTATAATATATATATATATTTATATGTATAATATATATATGTATGTATAATATATATATATGTATAATATATATATATATGTGTAAATATATATATATATGTATAATATATATATATATATATTTATATGTATAATATATATATGTATGTATAATATATATATATATGTATAATATATATATATGTATAATATATATATATGTATAATATATATATATGTATAATATATTTATATATGTATAATATATATATGTATAATATATATAAATGTATACTATATACAATATATGTATAATATATGTAATATATATATATATATATGTTTATAATATATATATATGTATAATATATTCAATATATGTATAACATATGATATATATATATATATGTTTGCAATATATATATATATGTATAATGTATATAGTATATGTATAATATATTATATATATGTTTATAATATATATATATGTGTGTGTGTATAATACATACAATATATGTATTATGTATAATATATATATATATATATTTATATATACATACAAACATACAAAAACATATCCGGGCCTCAAGATACAGCATTGCAAGGGGCACCCTTTTTGCGTGTCTAGGGTTTGATTTGTTCTATGAGAGATTCATTTCCCAACCAATCATGGCGGTGATCATTTTTTCTGCCTGCTTTGCGTGTGTCTCAAATTTGCAATCTGCCTGGAATGCAATATCCATTGTGGAGCATGGGACGCCAGGAAGATTGCCCAGCTGGTGTGCCTTCAAATGGAGTAATCATCAGCGTAAACGTGGATGATGAGGCGTGAGCAGTCGCAGTTTTAGAGCGCGGGTTTGCAGAGGTGCTGCCAGTTTGGTTGACTCAGTGGTTTTCCAGCCCTATCACAGGGCGAACTTTTTTGGGGCCAATAATCATGAGAGATTCTGAGCGTGCAAGTTTCATAGCTGCTGAGGGTCCCGGTCTGCTCATTGCTGATGAAAACAAACATACTAAGCAGAATAGAATAGCAGCATTAGAAACTAGACGACACTTGGCCCGCCAGCGAAACGGTTCCATGATCAGAGGATTCGGATTGAGAGGTATGGTATGTGTGTATTGGGAACAAGTAAGATGCATTGTTTGTCGTTGTATCATCTCAGAATAACATCTCATATGTATTGTTTCATCTGTATACAAACATGTGAAACGTATTGCGCATGTAAAATGTATCTACACAAATGTTGGGATAAGTGAAAACGATGTAGAGAAAACGATAGAATTGGATAAAGAAAACACTAGAAAGAAAAGGATAGAACTAATGTGGCGGAGAAAGAAGATAAAGGGTTTGGATGGGATAGAAAGGAAGCATTGAATGATAAGGGTTCAAAAAATCAAAAGGAGCCAACAAAACCGAAACAACAACGGAAAAATGTCGAGTTCGGTGTTACCCCGGCCAAACAAAACCGCAAAGCCGAGCAGGAGAAGCTTCAAGTTGAAGAGGCTGCCCGTGCCCACCGGATGAACACATCAAATGTCTGCTCCTGCCCCTCAAAGGTATTTCTCAAACATGCATGGCCGCTGGAACAAGCTCCCTGAGAGTTCTTTGTATCTGAAACACATCCGATAGTGGATAATAGTTTGTTCAAACCAGACGACCTCATTTGCTTCAGATATGGATCACAGTGGTCTCGCTTGCGAACATGTTTCAATCTTGTGGAGTAACTGTGCTCGACAAAAATGCATGATGGGGTGAGGTGCAAAGGGTGGACACAGCACACACCCACAGTGAGAGGGAGAGAGATGAATACACACGCTGCATACATATTACACTACATGTTTGAAATTGGCACAAGTAGTCTCTCAAGGGGCAAAAATGCGAAGTAACAAAATCGAAGCAGCAACTTGTACACGCTTTCATTTAAAGGGCGTTGTTAGTTGTTGGATGTTGTTAGCCGAAATTCCTCAGTCAGTTCCTGTGAGGACAACGGAAAACAATGGCATATCCCACAAGAAGACTTTCACAGCGAAGACAGCCCAACCAGCCTAGCTGGCGTTTGCACAACAATGCATGGCAAGCGGCAGAGTCAGGGCTTCGCCGGCCACATGAACGACAAAACGTTGCTGTGTTTGCAGAACTTTTGCAGCGACCGTGATTCCAAGTGCTGGCGAATACTTCGGCCAGTTTGTTACATGATCATCTTTGGAGCAAGTTTGGCACTGGTTGTGCTTTGGGCTTTTGTTTTCTTTCCCTTTCAGAAGCCAGAGCTGGGTTTTTGGGAAAATTGGATGTTCAACTTTNAACTACATCGTTGCTCGAGGGGTCATTGGGTGGTTCGCGAGACAAATCTTGTGGGACCTGGAGAGCAGGCCTTCTTTGTGCAAGGCGCAAAGACCAGGGCTTGCACGACAGATCGAAAGATGCCTGCATCTGGCCCCGATAGCAGACTCACTTTGGTGTGCCAGCGAGCATGTGCTCTTGTCCTTTGCGAATGTTTACCCAATTCCATTCTCAGCGCCGCTCTCGTGCATCCCAGCAGCATTTTGGAGCATGGGAGTTTTCTACATCCTCATTCCGAAAGAGGTGCGAGCTCTCCAGAGCACGGCTAGCTTTGCGAAGTTCACGTTTTGCTCTTGGTCAGGGTACTGCCTTTTCTATGCTGTGATGCTTTTCTATACAGCCTTTTTTGGCCAAATGGAGATGGGAGTGCAGTTAGTGATGAACTTGACTCTTTCCACACTCGAGTTCTTGGTGATTACCACATGCAGGACTTGGGGCAAGCGGTGGAACATCCCTGTTCACATTGTGCGGGAGATCCGTACTTGCATCAAGCTCCCGGTGATCATCTTCAAAGCCTCCATGTTATCTGAAGCCAAAGGTATTTGGGTTTTCCTCAGCATGGTTCTACCAGAAGCCTTGCAAGTTTTGAGTTCTGTTGGTTTGGTACTTTTTGATCTCTTGTCAAACAATCAAGAGACTGAACAAGCCTTAGCCATGGCGAATATAAGGCAAATAAGGTCGACACAGCAGGTCGCACAAACCTGTCGCAAATCATACCGTGGATTGAAGGGTGTGCGACAAAGGCTGAAAGACATCGCTCAAAGCTGCAAAAAGATTTCAAAAAAGGATCTCAATCAGATGACCTGGACAAAGGAAGATGTCGATTTGCTGAATGAAGTCTCCAGCTCACTCTCATCTGTCGTCATGTTGGAAGTATGTGAGGTAGTGGCCCCATTGATTTACATTGCTCTTTTGTTGTGTTTGCAAAGCAGCACTTTCCTAGGGAACAATGTCTCGTACTTTCTCGGATTGGCAAATGCCAATTTTGAGCAAAGTCTCATAGCGAACAGCTATAGCCTTTTGCTTGAAGCAATTCTGTTGCTGGTCACAGAGGTGTGCATGAGGACGTTGATTGGAATGAGCTTCTGCAGCTTCATTGGGTTCGTCCTCCGTTGTGATTTCAGCTTCTGGCTTAGTACCCTCTCTATGGCGTACGTTGGCTGGCTGACAATGTTGGTCCAGCACTCAGGCCACGATTTCAAGTTTCAATTCTCTTGGCTGCCGTGAAACAGCAGCCTGAGCTGTACGGGGAAAACCCGTGCAATGGCTGTTGTTCTCGTGGCCCTCAGCCTGATAGGTGGCTTGCCGAATTTTGCTGGGGACAAGCAGCTGGTCTAGGTCATTAGCATCACTAGCTGGCGGTTGGCTGGCCTTTTCATGCTTTTTCCATCCAGGTGTGAAACATTGTGGATGGACCAACCAGCTTTGCTTGGACGCCAAAGGCTCGGTTCTGAGAGATAAAAGGGTGGCCCGCAGAGTTGCAGAACATCTTCCAAGACACCAAGTCCTCGGTTTTCCAATGCTCGTCAAACAGTTGAAATACATAGCTGTTAGAGATTTCACCTGGGTTTTCTCTACTTTCAACCAGGTAGCCTCTTGATTCCCCAGCACCCGCATGAGATGTTACGGGTTGGGCCAAGAATAATTGATTCATTGACACCCCGTAGCTGCGAATGAGTTTGCCCACAGGAGGCAAGGACTTCAAGCAGATGCTGCACACCCTGAAGAACATCTCTATGGCCGGTGGATGTTTGATGACTATTGGTGCCGTGCTGCCACAGATCTGCCAATAAGCCAACGAGCCAGCAGGGCCAATAGGGCCAACCTCCAAAGTTCTGGGTGTCACTCCCGGGCTTTGCCACCAATGGGCGACCATTGGACAATCTGCTACAGGGTGAACTGAGCACAGCTCGGTTTCCGTTTCGGTTTTAGTATGAACGTTTGGAGTTTGAGTCTCCGTTACAGTTCGACAGGCACTCCGTGAGTTTCAAAAGGAGCACTTGAGTGCAGCGGCAATCTTTGAGGGCATCATCAGGCTACTTAGTCAGGTTTTTGCTGGTCATGATCTTCAAGGAATAAGTCGGAACAAGTCATCGTGCTTGATGACTTTGTCAGGAGCGTGTTGGCGGTCTCTTGGTGGATGCAATCAACTTGCAGGCTGGACTGGTGCTGCTACGTTACCTTAGGATCTCCCAGACTGAGGCCTTTGGGTTCCTCGTCAAACAACAAATGGGGATAGGTCGGATAGGTCAAACCTATGATTTTTCCAGACACAAAGGCGAATAAGAATCGACAACTATCCACAAACACCAGCTGCTTCTAAATATGTGATGTGAACATATGTGAACTACAGTAACTACAGATAACTACAGTCTACCAATGTCTACCAGGGTTTTGATCGCCAGATGTCAAGCCCACATCTTCCCAGCCTTCCACGCCGCCAGTCCTCCCGTGACGCAGCTGCCTTGTGGGCTTATGATTTGGTGATGCGTGAGGAGCGCAACTGGGTCCAGTGAGTTCAGTGGTCGTCCAAAGCCATGGAGTTTTCCAGAAATTTCCAGATTTTCATGGTGAGAACGATCACAAGATTTTGGGGTACCCTATGTTTACGGTGTCACGTACTCTCGGTACTCGGCAACGCTCCACGTTTTTGGGGTGGGGTGGGGTGGGGTGGGGGAGTGTAATAACGTCTTTTCAACTGCGTCCTCACACACACACACACTTGTTGCTACGTTGTGAGATCTTCTCTTGCTGGGTGGGGTGGGATGGGGTGGGCGGGTGTAATAACGTCTTTCCAACTGCGTCCTCACACACACACACACACTTGTTGCTACGTTGTGAGATCTTTTCTTGCTGGGTGGGGTGGGGTGGGGTGGCTAATAACGTTCAATTGCGCGTCGACACAT
>BGPT01001731.1:145163-221084 GCA_003297045.1 Symbiodinium sp. clade C Y103 | reverse complement strand
TCGGGACCTTGAATGATGATACCTACAAAACACTGCAAATACCAGGTCAAATGCTCAGCTTTGATCGATGTTACCCGAGTACTGAGGAGGCGTGTTACCATGTTTACGCCTCATTTAGAAGGGTCCCCCCCTATGAATGGCAACTGGTATCATCATACTGACCTTGACATCTTTCCCCAAAAAGACATCGTTGCAGTTGGGTAGGAAGGAGCAACCACACTTTTGATGGATTTCTTCTGGGGACAACGCGAAACATGTTTTTATGGCAGCATCAAGCATACACGCCCGAAACATGGGTTCTTCACTTGGACGTCGTGAGCATGCCGCTTGCTCCAGAGAGTATCATGTGGTGGTTTCGGACTGACCTTCCCATCCCCATCTCCGCCCTAAAATGGGATATGTATCGCAAAATGTACATTTTCCCCCCAAAATGCCGACATCGCCCAGCTTTTTAGGATAAATATCCCCAGAACTGTCGTCACCGGCAGGATGTGACCTGCGGCTTCAGGGACTTGGTGGTCACTGCACTGCAGATGGACCCTGTGGTGAATGAAGCGCAGCAGTTGGCAGTGCAGGCGCAAAGCATCTGGCAGTTGTGGCAGTTGTGTTGGAACAGGATGATGAACTTGGAATATCTTGGAATATAAGATAAGATAAGATGTTTGTCGCAGAATGTCGCAGACTCAAATATCTTGGAATACTTTATCGTTTTTTGGATTGAAACTTAGTGCCAAAATCACCCTCGGCTTGCTCCAGTCTAAGGCCATGCCGAGATGCTTTTTGGGGTTGCAAAGAGAAACTAGCTGTCCAGCTGCATTTTCTTTATAAATGATATGGGGGTTTCCGAAAATAGCGGTACCCCAAATCATCCAAAATTAGACCATTTTAGTATTGAAACCTATGGTTTTGGAGATTCACCATTTCAAGAAGCACCCATGTACGACAATATATGTATATATATATATATATAAATATGACAATATATGACAATATATGATATTTATAAATGCATCTCAGCCGCCCGGTGGCCCCTCGCCCCTCTGTGGCAGGTGGTGAATCGCGTCCTGCAAGACGAAAGCACTATCCTGGAAGCTAAGCGAGTCCTCCGGGATGCCCTGGCAGACCAAGAGCTACGGAATTCCGCCAAGGCGCCAGGAACGAGTCGCCCACGCAACCAGGTTTGGGGAAAAACTGAAAAACTCACTATTAGTATGAGACACCTTTTTTAAACTATTTTTTTGAGTTTATGTTTTTTTTTTTTTTAAATGTTTTTTTCCTATTCTATTTACTTTGATTTTTTAGGGAATTAGATGTGCATGTGGAAATCGATGTGTATGTGGAAATAGATGTGCACATACGTATGCATATGTATGCATATATGGTCGAACCATCAAACATAGGGATGTGAAACAACAATTGTGCAGCGTTCACGTGATGCAAGCAGCAAAATGATCACATGTGGAACCTAGCCACTTATTGCAGCTGCGATCATTGTCCAACTGACCCACGGACCTGCGAACATTTTGTTGCATGTGGGATTGGTCAACTTGAACCCCAAGCGATCAGCAGTTGGTGGACTGTTACCCATTAGGCTTTGACGATTTCAATTATTTCATCCTATTTGAAATTGGAATGCTGATCTCAATTGACTAAGAAAATGTATGGGTCGAAATCATGGAAGGTTCCACTCCAGCTTCCGGGCGCAGGACACCCTGTGGAATATCGTGATTCCATGGAGCAGCCAGCGAAGCGGGAGTGCCAAGACTATTGGCTGCATCCCACATGGTGCTGAGGTCAACAGATTTTTGGGTACCCAGGCTCGTGTGAATGTTATGCAAGTGCTGGGAATAGTGGCAGCGACATCAAGTTCTGCCTGGTGACAATGGTTGAGATGGCAACTTTGACACGAGAACATAGCTGGGTTGAACATGCTCGTTGCTGCCCTTTCAATATGGCATCATTGGCATCCACAATAGCTGCCATATCCCAGGCTCAGTCAAAAGCTCAATAAAGCAGGTTGTGTCGAGGTCAAACCCCTTGTTTGCTGGGCTGTACTTCACAAACTTGGGGGATGATCATCAATCCAGGGATTTCTCTACCCATTCTGGATTCCCAAAACATGGGATGGATGACCATACCCCATTCATCCCAATGTGGCCATGGCACCGGAATATCACAGGTACTGATGAGGTGAAACGGTATCTGCGCGCGGCAGAGGCATGGACATCTTGGGACAATGGGTTGGTACCCGAAAATTTAGTGGAAGACCTTCCAAATCTGATGGTTCATCCGCATTTTCCTTAACCATTTTGTGTGGACAAAACCACTCCAGGTGCATGCATCCAAACTTGGATTTTGCGGTTCCCAATACGCCATGGGTTTCTCTGAAGAATAGGATACCCCAAAATGGTGGTCAATCATCATTTTCTACGTCTACGTTTTTCTCATACTTGGGGGGTATAGAATCCCCAGATCGACTCCGAATCAGTCCTTTGTCCAGGACTTGGCGGCGTCGCCGTTCCTGACAGAAGAGGAGCGGAACTTTCTGCGGTGTGGCGCTCAAGGATGGCGCGATTTGTATCACTTGTATTGTGGGATTGACCCAATGCCACAAACCTCCCATTTGGGCATGGTTGGAATCCCACTAGTCATATCTCTACCATTTGGGGATGGTTGGAATCCCACCCATTTCTGGTTGGGGATGGTTTATGCTTTTGGGACCACATGATTCCCATGTTGAAAGTTCCGGCCAGATTGTTCCATACTGGTAGGGTCAAGGAGGCTGGTGGCTCATGGAGCTCGGTCCAGCGTCGCCCAGGGCGCGCTGCTGGTACTCATTCCTTTGTTGATTGTAAAACAGCAGCAACTAAGCTGCGGTGGAAGTAGTTTTGGCTGCAATTCCAATTCCAATTCTTCTCCTCCTCATCCTCCTCCTCCTGCTTCTTCTTATTATCATATACCATCATTCCCTGATCATTAAAAAGTTTGATCTCCCCGGTCCTGCTTAGTTCAGGTCCAGCCCCTCCCAGCGCGTTGAGGTCTTTGCAACTGCGCCTAAAAAACGATGGAGCGAAACGGCCCAGCCCCTTGGCTCCTTGGGGTCAGATGACTGAAACGTCAGATGGAGGGCACATGGTGTATTGGATCATGGAGGGCGGCATACACACCTTTTGAACCCCCTGACACATCCACCAAAAGAACGGCCCACAGCTTCCGAGCCAGAGATTTACAATCAAGTTAAATTCATTTAAAGGGATAGCAGAACATTCATGGAACATCCAGACCGCAGAAAATTGGATGCTGTCAGATTCCCGCAAAAAATCGAAGCTGCGGTTTCAGGATGCCCTCCCTTGGTCGCCACAGGTGCAGAGCCCAGCAAGAAGAGCTCTGCTTCGACGAGGTTCGCTGCTGGATCAGAACAATCTCAGTTGGAATGACATGTCATGAAACCACGGAAGGTTCAGCAACCTTTTTGTGGCCGAAGACCCAAGTATTTGGCAGAGTTTTGATGAATTTTGTCGGAAAATTGAAGGATTTGATGTACATTTGATGGATTTTGGAGGAACTGATAGACATTTGATGGACATTTGGAACTTTGGAGGGGCAGCCATTATCCAGTCCTGGCCTTCAGGGAAGAGCCAGCTCCAGCTGCGACAACGACAACGACTGGCCAAGAAGAGGCCGTGGGGCTGACAGCGATGATTTTGGAGCAGTTCCGCCTTGGTAGAGTTTTGATGCTGTAATAATAATATGTAATGATATGCTTGAATTCATTGTATCAAGTTCTCAGAACAGGTAGTGTTTTTTTTTGACACGTTTTGTACTAGTGCTTTGTACTAGTAAAATCTAGTAAACTAGTGTCAGTATAATAGTATCTCATAGATTCATAGATCTTCTGGAGAATGATGTATTTCGTGGCTGACATCAGTGGTTCAAGGCCGCTTGGTTGGCTGCCACCAGGAGGCACCAGCAGATCCTCCACCAGCCACATCTCCACCTCAGGCGGGTCGGGCTTGACCAAGTGATATCAGTGGGTATGGGCTCGCGCCAAAACCGACTCACAAATCTGTGTGCATGTGTGTGATTGTGTTTTGTAGCTGTTAAAACTTGACACATGTATAATATATACCTTTTTGTTTGGTGCTGAGACTAAGAGGCAGGATGACACCCTTGGTTGACTTTTATTTTACTGCACATGCGCGCACGCCGGTTGATCCAGAGCGTTTCGTTGCTGAATGCTTGCAGTAGACTGTCATACAAAGGCATGTAGGAGTGCCAGTTGCTGACAAGTCAGAATGTAATTGATTTGTTGACATAGTAGGGTAAAATCCCCCAAGTGCTTCTACAACCAAAACGGGCATTCAAACCGTTTTTTCACCCCGTTTGAGGCTACAAATCTCATGGGGACGGCCCACATTTACAAACTGACCAATTTATGATTAATCCACACTAAATAGCCAAATATAGGATGGGGTAGATTGGTGAATCAATCCGTAAATTTAGTTCATCATTTCATTTGTACAATCTGCATTTTTAAGTAGATTTAATTACCATCTCTCTCCCTCTCTCTCTACATATAGATTTAGATGTTACACATGTTACATCATTCACCCTCTGTAGTTTCAGATGCATTGACCCCACCACCAGTGTCCGGGGCAGTGTCATTATGGACCGTGAGTTCATGCGAGAGTCGAGTCAAGAGTTGGATTACATACCCATATTGTCTTGAAGTGTGGTTGTCATAGTTTGTTGGAAAATGGGTTGGGCGCTTGACAGGCTTTCTCGTTTTCTGATCACACTTTCGCCTTCAGCTTCTACCTCTCAAATCCTAGCAAGCAAGAAACCAAGTGGTCAAAAGTGTTGCGTGTCATGTTTGGACCTTTAGAATTTGTGTATTTACGATATCACCTGGTTCTCAACCAACGCGCCACTGATACCAAAGATTCTCAACCAACGCGCCACTGATACCAAAATTCAGTCCTCTCAAGTTCCCGTTTCGGACCCGATGGCAGACTAGTTGTGCCCGGCATGAGACCCAACGTCACAAGAGTACTGCTTGCTGTTGCGTTGGCAGCTACTTTGCAGTGGGCAAGAACACCGGTGTTTGCAACACCACGGGCTAGAAGCGGGCACATGATTCGCAGACGTGTTGGAGATGAGCTTTCCTGTGTGCTTGCCTGGGCTTTTGTGCAAACAACTCTGACACCTGCAGCCGAGCTGGTGAAAAGCCTTAAACAAGTGCGAGAATTTGCGAGCAACTGGAGAAAGCAAAAGCCTTTTGAAGGCAAGGATGCGGACACACATGTTAAAGAATTGACAGGCAGGATTGAAGAAGCCATAGCTGCAGGGAAGACTGTTCTGATACCGACTGCGCAAGAGGCAGACTTGCCTCTTGAGCCAATCAGAGGTACACCCTTCGAGAAGCTCATGGTTGCAACGCTGCAGAATATAAGCATGGTTGGAGTCTACGCACTGCACGCAGAGCCTGGTGCTGGAAAGTCAACTGCTGCAACACTGGCAGCACTTGAACTGAAAGGGAGACAGCCGAAGGATGTAATCGTTGTTTTGCAGAACGACTTTGAACGGCAACTAGAGTCTTTCTTCTGCCTCTCCAACATCAAATTTACTGCAGAAATCGCCCGCCCCTTCTTAGCCATGCTGAGGGAGAAGGGGATCAGACTGAGGTTAATTCTCGACAATGTTCTTGATAGTAGTACAATGAGTGGGCAAACTGGAGATAGATTGAGAGTGCTCGCCCGGGCTGCGAATGACAACCTTCACCAGGTCATTGTCATCGTGCAGAGTGAGACATTGCAGGTCTCAATGGCGATACAACGCAGAAAGGGGAACAGATGCCAGCAGTGTGGTACCGATGGTCTAGAGAAGAGACGCTGGAGCTCCTTAATCGTACGAGCGATATACAAGAACTCTTGGAGAAGCAGTTGGGAAAGGATCGAGAACAACGGGAAGCTGAAGAACGAAACGTTCTCCTGACTGAGGCTCTAGAGTTGGCTCTAGAGCGTTCGCAAATCCCTGACAAGCATGGCTGTTGGAGACCCAGAAGTACCATACGATACATCATGACTGGAAATAGACCAACTGCACCAACTGCACCTCTCCCTATCCCAGGCGGGGCGACGGGTTCGTTTTCCTACATTTCTTTCTCAATGTCTTCGAAAAAGAGGTATTTGATGAACTCCTTGATCAATCTTCAAAGTAGGCTAGCCACTTTGAATGATTTGATAACTGCTAGGAACTACTGCGCGACTGCCATCCTTTTTCACGCTACTTGCAGGCACTAGTGCTGCGACAAGAGCTGTTTGGGTGAGGCAGCTCCAGAAGGACTGACGACACTTCCACATGCTGAGCTTGTTTCGAGAAAGGGTGTCTATGTAATGTTCCTCCCAAGCCCAAACAATGTGGGCAAGTCCGCTTGCCAAACAAAAGCATTGTCATGTTTTGTTCTTTGTAGAGTTCAGGACTCTTGGGGAAGATTACAGGGTTGTTTATTCCTCAGGATTTGTTGAATGATATCTTCACAACGTTTTCCTTCAATTGAGATGTTTGAGACTATTTGCTGTGCCCTTTTGTCAGGTGTAGGAAGAACTTTTATTGACGAAAAGCCATGCCCCAAACTAAAAGCGTGATTAAGGGTAAGTCCACTGTGCAAGAAAGCACACTGTCATCTACGTTCTTGCTACCATTCAATATTTTTAGGGAGAAGATTGCAGGGTTGTTCATTCCTCAGGATTTGTGAAAACAAAAATTCCAATCATCTTCCTCAATTTGATTTTGCTGTGCCCTTTTGTCAGGTGTAGGAAGAACTTTTATTGACGAAAAGCCATGCCCCAAACTAAAAGCGTGATTAAGGGTAAGTCCACTGTGCAAGATAATACACTGTCATGCTATGAACTTGGTAGGGTTCAGGACTTTTCGGGAGAAGATTGCAGGGTTATTTATTCCTCAGGATTTGTTAAACATGTATTCTAATGATCTTCCTTAAATTGATAGAGAGGATTTAGACTAAGACTTTGTATGTTTTTCTGCCATGCCCTTGTTCCTTTGCTGTGCCCTTTGGCAAGTACATGCCAGTACAGCAAACGGTTGGAAAGGGTTGAGTTCGAATGTCTCGGCTGTTGACCTTGCAGGACAGCAAAGGTGGCTTTGAGTTTGCCGGCAATGCCTTCCCAATCGACCCAGTGCCTCAAAACATCGCATTCCCGACATGTATTTGTTGAATGCTTTGCAGTGCATGCTTGGTCTGAATTTGGATTGTATGTTTTGTATCTCAACTTGAACGTCGACAGGCATATTTAAAGAAAGTGCTGACCTCAAACAGAATTTCTTTCATCTTGTTGCGGGAACATTTTTCAAAAGAGAAACGACACATGTCCTGCAGAGCGTCCGCATCTACAACATGTGCTGTGAGTTCATGGTTTTGCGTTCATGTGCAATGCTGTGCCTTCGTTAACGTTGAGTAGAAGACAAACAAAGTAGTGAGTGATGATAACCAGAACATGTTTTATTGAAAGCTTGTTTTGCTCTGAGGCAATCAAGAAGGAAGAAGAACTATCCATTGCACCTTCCAAGATAGAAATATTTAGCCAAGAGGACGCGCCGTTGTCTGTGCCAGCAACTTCTTTGCTAGTTGCAGTTCGTGTTTAGTTTAAGTTTGTTTCTTCTCTACAGGATGGACGGAAGAAGGAAGACGAAGAAGCTTCCGTTGAACGTGGAGTCTCCAAGTCCTCCCCTCGGTAAATACTGTTTACTTGTTTCAAACGCCTTGTTGAAGTGCGGGGGTCAAGCAATCATTCAGGTCGGACTGCTACGGATACCTCATTCCATAGAGGCTGGCTTGTGAGCAACGGGTGCACCGTGGCAATGTTTTTCTTTCTCAATGGTTCTTCTTGAAACAGTTTTGCTTTGTGAGGCTCTTGGCGACCCGACTGTGAGCATTGGGCAGTTTCATTATCAAATTGCGATTTCCTTTTGCTCCGTGCATCTGCGTCTTCTCCATTGCAAGATGCGTAATATGTTTTGTTGTGGCAAGCTTTGCACTTTGGTTTTGTCATTGTGGGATTTTACTTGTTATTCTTGTAAAGGGGATGATGATATAAAGATACAAAGGCGGCATATCAAACTGGGAAATAACGAGTTGAACAGGCAATTTGCCACAACCGAACGGTGAGCGGCTGGTACAGAAGCCACGGAGCTGTTCAGCGCAGAGTTTCACCCAAACGTGGCACAAACACAAAATGGAGTGGCAAAAACTCATGGAAGTGGTGATTGGTTTGACGGATGGCTTTTTCCAGGGGTACCTGAGAGGGGGGTGGCCAGATGGTACGGTATATAAATTTCCTTTGAATCAGTTCTGGCATGTTCTGGCTAGACGGGCACCTTGACTCGTGGTGAAGAAAGTTCAACATCATGATGCAGCATTGTTGAACAAGTCAAGAATCTTGGATTGCCCTTGTCGCTTCTCAGGACATGTACTTGAGGTGTGGGGATCACAATTTCATGGGACTGAAAGCAATTGATGACTGCGGGATGCGTTGTTGAATAATTGTGAAACAGTTTTTTCTGCAAGAACGAAACATCGCATCCTTCCCGGAAATGGTTTGTTTTGATTTGTTTCGCTGATGTGGACTGAGATGTCACTCCACTTCACCCGCCGCAGGCGACCCAGAGTCCACCCTTGAAAGCATTGAAAGGGCCTGAGGAACAGAAGCTCCTGGAATCTGCAGGTGCAAAGTTGTGGTGGCTCTCCAAAAGACTCTTCAGTGGAAAAAAAATATCCCTACAGACATGGGATGGCACGGAACCCGAAACTCTCCTTGGAAGAAGCCTCCGTCGAAAATGCCAGCACTGTCAGATTCAACATGACTCAACAGACTTAACCAAGGGGCACTGGGACTCCTGGGACCTTGGACGTGGACATCCGTGCTGACAGCAGGTGGAGCCGTAACGCCAGAGACGCCAAAGGACCGGGGATTTCAGAGGTCTAATCATAGCTGGGACTGGATAGCTATGGATAGACCTCGGTGAATCCTGAAGTTTGTGTTGAGAGTACCAGGCAGTAGAGCTGCGGGTTGCAAATGGAGCCAGAGATAGATGTGCAAGTCGATTCGAAAGCACCATGTGTTTCTTCACAGGAATGAGACACGACCTGATGATCAAAGGCTCCGTGATCGACGTTGGTCACCGTTTAAGGAGTAGCTCAGGATTGGAGGAATCGACACAGTCGAAGCATTGAGGAGTCCGTGTAACATGTGTTTGCAGCAGATAGGAGGTTTTTTTTTTGAAGAAAGTTGCAACTCGTGACTTTAGGTAGCTCACGAGTTCAATGCCTCTTGCGCAAATCATTGAATCCTGTTAATCCCTTCCCCCTATTACTAAACCCCCCCAAATAATAAAAACTAGGGTCCATCTCCAATTTTGGAAAATTTGTGGTTGGCCAATTTGACTTTTAATTNAATATTAAGGTCCGAAGTTTACTATTAGGGTCCCCCCTAATAATAAATACCCCCCTAATAATAAAAACTACCTGAGGTGTTTATTATTAAGGGGGGGGGGGGTTTAGTATTAGGGGGAAAGGATTACAAACTGTTCCACTCAAAATTGTGCCATGCAAAGACCAGAATCTCCGGCTATTCTCACATTCACAGATCTCCAAACTCTTTTTGTCTTGAGAAAAAAACACCTCAGAACCATTCAAAACATCTCAATGTGTAGCTGATTTAGCTGCGAATCTGTGTGACCATGGCCAGGTAGTCCAGACTCATCCGACTTCGAGCCGCGACCCCCGCGGGGGGTGGCTGAGAACGGCTGAGATGTGCAGCGGCGCCGTGTACCGCCGGACAAGAGCATTGAGGACAAGCATGGTGTACAGGCGACACAGCGGCATGGCAGGGCCCAGGCGATGAAGAAAACAACAGGCGATGCAAAACAGTGCCCAGAGTGAGCGCTCCAGGGAAAACACCGAAAAGCAACGAGCACCAGTGTTTAATGACTGGACTGGAATGGTGATTTGTAGGGGTAACTATCCCCAAATGCAAGAACTCTTCAGGTTAGTGAAAAAGCTACGTATAATTATAATTTATCCAGAATGATGGGGGAATCATGGTTTGTCCTGAGATTGATGACTAACTGGCTGATGACTTTTCCGGTGATTTTTTTAATCCTGGAGACGCTTGTGCAAGGGGTCTGCATCCGGGCTGCCTGGGCTCGCAGTGCTTACAGCAAGCGTTTCGTGGAACCAGCCTGCGTCAAATGCGGAAAAAGCCAAGGGGCCGGGGAAAGAAGTCACAGACTCGATGGAAAGGCTATCTTTGCTGGTTTTATACATATACTTCTAGATATTTCTAGACCATGAATGGGGATAATCGGGCAAGTTCACACTATCCTGCGACTTGACAAGTTGGGTACTCCTTCTCACACTTCAAAAGTGGGAACCATGGAGACGGCACGAGACTGATGCATCACATTTCCTTTATCAGAGCAGTGTAAAGTCTTTTCGATCTAGGGTTCTGCTACTTTTCTTTCTTCCACGACTGATTTGGCAGTAGTCTCTAGGTCAAATTTAACAATGGAAGCATCGGTATCCCCCCACCAGAGCTTACCCAACAAGCATGAGCTCATAATTGTCGCTCGCACTGGCTGCAGTATGGTCTGAAAAAAGGTGCAGTACGGCTCTGGTGTCCGTCCCGGCAGCGGGGCGGTGGCACCCTTTTCAGGCACAAGATTTGGATGTGGCATTCCGTTTTATGCGACCATTTGCCAGAATCTGTTCGTGACAGGTAGGAGCATGGAGGAATCATGAGGAATCCAAGTTCGCTTACAGCATTTTACAATGAATAGCCTTAGCTACGACAGTACACATGTCCTTGATTTGAGGGGTTTGAGACTGGGACACGAGGTGTTGCCCCCTATGATGCTGCTGGAAAACGACGATTGTGACCCGCATGAACAAAGATTTGAGCAAATGCTGCAGAAATACGACGCCTGGAGCCCCAGAGGTACTCGGTAGAGTCAGTAGACTTTAGGATGTTTTCCATCATATTTCAGTACTTGAAACTGAACTCTGTAGACTCAGTAGATGGCTGGAGTTCAGTTTAAAATAGTTAAACTATTTCATTGAAAATTGTTGGATTTGAATCCCCATGAGATTCCGAGTGAATTCCCCATTTCAAAAGGGATTCCGAACTCAGCCAAGGTGTCCGAACCCAAGGCACTAGGCGAAGGGACCTATGGAAAGGCGAGGTTAGGATGGGGGATTTTAAGCATGAACCAATGGATATGGGGATATACCAGGCATTTTCTTCCTGGACGATGTGGGCTGCTACGGTGGACCATCTTTCATTGGTTTCATGCATCGATTGTTGAGCGAGACACCCTTTATCGGGGGTCCAGCCGGGCCAACAAAGTGAGATGGGAACCTAAATGGAGTCGTTCGAGGGGGCAAACTGGACACCATGAGCAGGTCTACAAGGCCGTCAGTAAGCAGACTGGCAAGGCACAAAGGGTAGCAGCAGGGTGCTCCAAGCATATCCAGATTGCAGCTTTCCAAAACATGTCAAAAAAGTATCAAAACATTCTCACCAGCTTCCTATCAGGTTGCTCCACTTCA
This sequence comes from Symbiodinium sp. clade C Y103, assembly GCA_003297045.1. Classification (NCBI taxonomy): domain Eukaryota; class Dinophyceae; order Suessiales; family Symbiodiniaceae; genus Cladocopium; species Cladocopium sp. clade C. Next base: position 209,458 of record BGPT01001731.1, on the reverse strand, counting down.
CCTGCTACTCTATTTTGGACGGATGAAGTGCACAGAGAAGAGGCATAGCAGGTGTTATTTAATAGGTTTATGGGAGGGAATATGCGAATTGGTGAACTCAAAACGAAGGGTGCTCTTTGTTGAAGCGCGACTAAAGGTGCTCTCTGTAACTAGACTATATATACTCCTGAGTGCATTTATGTGTATGGTGGCTCGTTGCCCTTGCTGTTTCACGTTTCAAGCTTTGAGCAGTCTAGCATCTTACTATGACTGGAATGTAGCATCTGCTCAACCTTGACCTCCCCCATAGCCAACTTTCATTTTGGTCATTTCATTGGACAAATTACATCATCCATTGATTCAAATCGTTTAACATTCGATGAGTCATAGTTTGTATCACCCAATGGTAAGCCCGTCATAAGAATCATGCAGAGCAAAAGGCAGTGAGTCTTTCCCACTGAAAAAGGCTACAGTCATACGTCCAGGTCTAAAGGGATGGCCTGCAGCTGTGTATGAAGCATCTAGTCATGGGCTGAACCTCTGTCGAACGGCCTCAGGTTTCACAGCTTGTTGGGCACATAGGGACCCTCGCAGCCCATGGCTGCGGTGATGCCTCCTCACGAGTCAGACTCAACTGCGGATGAGCACATCGAGACCGAGTCCGAAGATGAAGCAAGCGACTTCAGCGAAGATGAAGATGCCTCAATCAGAGACGAGTTCATAGGCTAAGGGTGTTGGGATGAATTGGCGGTTTCTTGAGATGGGGGTATGCCTAGTTATCATCCATTTACCAATCGGATTTTCCATTATAAACCATCCAGCTATTGGGGTACCCCCATTTGTGGAACCCAATTGGATGATTGAAGATGATTCATTCCCAGAAGTGTGTGAAAAACCTCGGGTAGCTCTCGCTTCCTATCCCGATAGCGTCAAGCCAGTGGCCAGTTCGAGGATTTTCCCAGCTATAGACCTCCATTGAGTTTGGTCATCTTTCCAGAGTTTCCCACATTTTCCCATGATGTTCCCGTTAAAACCGCCATTTCGTTTGGGACTTTCCTGGCCAGCCATGTTTCATGACCGCTCTGGATACAACAGCCATGGTTCCAGGCCGCTTGCACGAGATGGGCTTTGATGAGAAGAAAGCCGTGCCTCTGCGGCGGAAATCCAATGCTGTATACATGCATCATGTATATTATATATATATAATATATATATATATATGTACATACATTGCCATAACTATTATTACTATGATTATTATTATTACTATTATCATTGTTATTGTTACATTATGTATATAACTATATTATGTTGTAATATGTTGCACCCTTGTACCTATTATAAATCTGTTTCATGTGATATAGTATTCACTATACAATGTATGAAGCATGACACATCAGTCAGGTTTCGAGCTTCAAGCTCCGCACCAACTGAGTGTTTCGCCAAGAGGCATCCCATTGGATGGAGATGTTCATCTCACAGCTTCAGACCCTTTGAAGCTGTCCATTGTTTGAATTTCTTGTGATCAAACGCAGATCGATGAATCTCTATTTGTGCAGTATCCGACTATCTTCATGTTGCTATCTACAACCTTAATGCTCCAGCCAAGCGCCCCCGAGGTCCGAGCGTTGGAAGCTGCGCAGGGTGACTTGGGAAGGGCAGTGGAGATCCTAAGCAAAAAAGCTGAGTCCAAGAAGGATCAGAATTTGAAGCTCAGCTGGACTAAGCGGGACGGGTTCAACGGGTTCAAAGGTCGGGCTTGCGCGCCTCTGAGGTCAAGGTGAAGGCCCGGTAAGATCTGGGAGGGGCGCAGCATGGCGCAGCATGGCGCAGCTAAGGCAGATGATGCTGGCTATGGGTTACGCCGAGGATGCAGCGCGCAGCGCCTTGCAACGCTGTGGCAGTGTGGACGAGGCGATCGATCTCATTGCCTCAGAGGATGCCCAGGACCCAATCGTTGCAATGGCACCGCAATGGCGGCACAGGAATGGCATGGCTAGAGAACCAGTCGTCTGAGTTTTTTATTTTCCCAGATGTCGAGGGTCCAGCGGGTTCTTGTTTTCGGAGACTCTTCTGCATGCCGTAGCCTTTTGGCCACATCAAGGGTGGGGGAAGGGACTCATTTCACATTTCAGAAACAAAATTCCACAGGCAGTTTCAGCCAAGGTTAGTCCTAGGGATCCTGCAACATGTGACCCATACCTACCCTCCAAACTCGTCAATTGTTGAACAAGGCCAGAAGTGAATTTTGGAAAAAAAACATGATGTAAGATTGAAAGATGTTTCACTTTTTTTCACACAGACCACGGTCCAATTTTTGCTCCGCCGATCAGCCTGATTGGTTCGCCTCATGGCTGGATAGGTTATTGGCCAGGCTCCTGAAGGCTTGGCTAAACTGGGTGGGTTGAAAGTGGGTGAAGTATTCCTTTCAGTTACTGGTTTTGAAGGAACTACTCTCAGAAATAAACACAATATGTAAAAACTGGGACAGTTGCGGATCGTTGATGATATGAGTCTGTTGACAACAGTGAACGTTTAGATTCACGTCGACTAGAGTGACCAGAGTTGTTAGAAGAGGTTGCCACCAACTTCTCCTATGACAAGTCCAACCCATTCTAGTCCGAAAAGCATCGAAATGCAGTTTCCCATAAAGTGGAATGCCGCTTGCAGTGTTTAAGTCCAGCCTGGCAACCCAGTAAACCAGGAAGCCAGAAGCTGAATAGCATCCTATAGGCCTATTCTTGACGAAGAGCTGCCAGAAACGGCCGTTCATTTGCAAGTTCCAATGGAGTCTGGAGCCGGGGAACCGATGATCGCAAGGGCATCCACTTACTACATGCAGTTGAACAAACGGTCCCTGAAACATAAATATGCCAAAAATGCTCTGGCTTCACTTGTGTCAATTTATCAGATTCTGGGCGATTCATAGAATGGTCGATTTCTGTCAGGAGCCATTTGCAATGCCTTCCGAAGATGCTTTCGCGCCTTGTCTTTCACTATTTGCTAACTGTTTTTTTTCAGCAGGAAAAACATGCCGTGGAATAATCAAGACACATCAAGAAGATCGCCGTGGTCAAAAGTGAGACTATATATTCCACCCATAAAGGGGATGGTTTTCCTCCATTGATATGAGGAACCGACAAAATTAGCGGAAGACTAAAGTAGTAGGGAGTGGACTTGGGATGTTCAAATTTGTGCGAAAACCTTCACAACCGATAGGGGACCTAATTTTGTCCGCCACTCATATGGCTATCTGTTAATGATATGTTGATATGCTCATTGGCATTATTGGGGAATCCCTTTCGGAATCCCATGGTGGGATGATCATACCCCCTTCATCCCATGTAGACCATAGCCCCAGGACGAATGGCACGCTGTGTGCGGAGCTTCGTTTGGCTTTGGAGACGAGCGACGGAGTGGAGACGAGCTGCTGCAACGCATCCAGGTAGATTGCAGGCAGGGGAGCTGGTTGAAACGGTTCTGTGTCTGTGGAGTGGGTTGCAACTGAGAATCAATCATTTGTTAGTCAATGACGTCAATGCAATCAGGTTTTACCATCTTTTACCAGCGTTGCTGGTCCTCAGATGCACACATGCAATGCGCAAATGCTCATGCTGCGCTTATGCTACGCTCAGCATTGTGTCGGGCTGGGGTGGGGGGGGGGGCGGGTAGGGCGGCTGGGTGTTAAGGCTCACTTGAAATCAAAGATGCCCCACGGCACGTGGGATGGTGTGGGGTGGCGTGGTGCCAATGACCAGATTTTGGCCTCACGTCACATTCATGAAAATAGGGTGCCCTTTGCGGTACTTCGTGCCTTTTCAGTGTGAAAACATATCCGACCTCTTTCAGGATATGGTTGCTTTGTTGGTTCATGTGGTGGGTTGAAGAATTCACGACGCTTAGACGCCACTTTTGTCTACGCCAGAGATCCAGCAGACACGCGTAAATCCTGGCAGTGGGAAAAGCAAATAACTCTGATTGTTTTCATTCGATTTCAGACAGACCCTTGATAAAGTTTCAGGCATGCATCGCATCTTCAATGTTGTTACTCGTATGTCAACCCAAGAGAAGATGATGTCAACCCACTCTTTTTCAGAGCCCTTTCTGTGGGTTTTGCAGCCTCTGTTGGAAGGGGAAGGGTACAGCAGTGAGGCACTGGTTGCTTCAGAATTGGTAACAAGGTTTCCCGTAGAATTTCCTTCAGAATTTCCCTCCAGTCTTTCGTTGTCAAGTGTTTATGGATGCCATGGCAACTCCAACAGAATATCGCTGCGAGGCCGTCGCATGTTGACAGTGCCCGACACCCTGAACATGAGCAGGATGAGGCAGAAGTCATGTGGGAACCAACATCAAGCATCAGTGAACAGCTGTGGATTTGTTTGACACTAGGGCCCCCAAGATCTGATGGTAACCATTGTCATTTCCCCTACGAAAAAATGGCAGGGGTATCCCCAATTTTTGGACACCCACTAGGCAAACCACTCAGAACCTCAGAAAGGATTAGTCATCCAAAGTACAGTCCGTCGGACTTTGTGTCGAGTAGGCGAATAAACAAATAGATTGATGAGCAACAGTAAGGATAATACACACTGAATAAATAAACATGTAGATGGTTGGGTGTACGCAATAATATGTATTCATCTAGTATGCATGTATGTGCACGTGCATGTGCATACTGTATACCGTACAATTACCGTATACAGATACAGTAAACCGCACACTGTATACGTATAAGCGTATCTATGTCGATACAGTATCTATATTTGTATCATTTGTATCTATATCTAAATCTGTATCTGTATATATATAGTATATTATCTATATTATCTATATCTACTACATCTACATCCATTATGGCTATATATAAAATTATACATGCAGACCTTTTCAAGCAGCCTGAAGCGCCATACCAAGTTTTGAAACATGCGGTAACTGGACACCACACCAGGACGATTGCGCAGCTCTGCCAGATGGATCAATCATCAACGAGATCGTGGATGAGGCATGGCCCTGTCAGGGTCCCTGCTTTTACATGCAGATTAAGACTTTGAGATAGTACTTGGTTCCAATTTGCAGGCCCTTTGCAAGAGAACATGAAACAGTTCTCCATCTTGGCTTCTGCATTGCTTTCAGATTTTATTTTTGCCATTTTGATCAGGCTTCAATCAGGGCACAATCTCAGAAGCCGACGGCTGCTTCTCGGCTAATTCTCAGCTTTCACATGGTGCCCAAAGCACGAAAACCAGCAATAGAAATAATGGACAGCCATCCGACAAATACAAGGTAGGGTACACAGACTGTGGCAGTCAGTAATCAAGGCACAGTCTTTATATATGAGATCATATGAGCCATATAATGTGGGTTCTCAAGGGGCAAATGCTTGGCAACGATCAAGCAACAACCTGTTAGGGCATTCGTTGAAATTGAGTTGTTGGCTGTTCGCCAAATCCCTCCGTTCTTGTGAGGATAAGGGGCAAGAAGAGTGTCGCCCACAGGAAGTTGACAGCCCTGGAAGCAGCCCATTCGTTTGCGGTTTCCCAACATCCCAGAAAGAAGTCCCACTTCACTACATGAGCGACAAAACGTTGCTGTGTTTGCAGAACTTTTGCAGCGACCGTGATTCCAAGTGCTGGCGAATACTTCGGCCGATTTGTTACATGACCATGTTTGGAGCAAGTTTGGCACTGGTTGTGCTTTGGGCTTTTGTTTTCTTTCCCTTTCAGAAGCCAGAGCTGGGTTTTTGGGAAAATTGGATGTTCAACTTTNTTTGGAGCAAGTTTGGCACTGGTTGTGCTTTGGGCTTTTGTTTTCTTTCCCTTTCAGAAGCCAGAGCTGGGTTTTTGGGAAAATTGGATGTTCAACTTTGTGGCGCATCCTGTTGCAAACTACATCGTTGCTCGAGGGGTCATTGGGTGGTTCGCGAGACAAATCTTGTGGGACCTGGAGAGCAGGCCTTCTTTGTGCAAGGCGCAAAGACCAGGGNAACTACATCGTTGCTCGAGGGGTCATTGGGTGGTTCGCGAGACAAATCTTGTGGGACCTGGAGAGCAGGCCTTCTTTGTGCAAGGCGCAAAGACCAGGGATTACAAGACAGATTGAAAGATGCATGCATCTGGCGCCGATAACAGACTCACTTTGGTGTGCCAGCGAGCATGTGCTCTTCTCCTTTGGCAATGTTTACCCAATTCCATTCTCAGCGCCGCTCTCGTGCATCCCAGCAGCATTTTCGAGCATGGTAGTTTTCTACCTACTGCTTCCAAAAGAGGCGCGAGCTCTCCAAAGCACCGCGAACTTTGCGAAGTTCACATTCACTGCTTGGACACTGGGTACTGCCTTTTCTATGCTGGGATGCTTTTCTATGCAGCCTTGTTCAGCCAGATGGAGATGGTAGTGCAGTTTGTGATGACCTTGTCAGTTTGTGCAGTCGAATTCTTGGTGGTTGCAGTAAGGAGGAGGTTAGGCGAGCGGTGGAACATCCCTGTTCACATCCTGCGGGAGATCCGTACTTGCATCAAACTTCCGGTGATTATCTTCAAAGCCTCCATCTTATCCCAAGCCAAAGGTATATGGGTTTTTCTCAGCATGGTTCTACCAGAATGCCTGGAAGTTGGAAATTCTGTCGCTCTGGTATTGTTGGATCTCGTGTCAAGCAACGAGAGGGCTCGACCGTTGACCAATGTGAGGTCGGCGCGGCAGCTTGTACAAACCTGTCGGGCGACATACCATGGCTTCAAGGATTTGCGATTCAGGCTTAAAGACATCGCTAAACGCTGTGAACAGATTTCAAAAAAGGATCTTCATCAGACGAGTTGGGCAAAGGAAGATGTCGATTTGCTAAATGAAGTCTCCAGCTCACTCTCAGCTGTCGTCATGTTGGAAGTATGTGAGATAATGGCCCCTTTGATTTACATCTGTCTTTTATTGTGCTTGCAAAGCAACACTTTCTTGGGACACAACAGCTCGTACTTTCTGGGATTGGCAAACGCCAATTTTGAGGAAAGTCTCATAGCGAACAGCTACAGCCTTTTGCTTGAAGCAATTCTGTTGCTGGTCACGGAGGTTTGCATGAGGGCGGTGATTGGAATGAGCTTCTGTAACTTCATTGGGTTCGTTATCCGTTGTGATTTCAGCTTTTGGCTGAGTACGCTCTCTATGGCGTACGTTGGCTGGCTGACGATGTTGATCCAGCACTCAGGCCACGATTTCAAGTTTCAATTCTCTTGGCTGCCTTGAACCTTTGGGCGTTGGGTGCTTTTAATATGTACTGTAATATTCTTCGCCAAGTGGCAACTGGTCCTGGCCAATGATCTTGGATGAGTGTGTCATGTTTTTTGCAAGTGATGAGCTTAAGAGCTTGAAGATGGATTGGTTTCTGGACCAGGTTTGCTCTCACACTAGTTCTTTCCATGCCATGGCACGTTCTTCCACCCTTGCAGGGCAGGGCGTCGTGTTGCTTGAGGCACATGCGCAAGTAGACAGCAGAAACAGCTGCGGCAGGCTGCTGAGATCCCCAATTGTGTGTCTGGAACTGGGGCCACTTAGAAGGAAAATGAGGTTCCGCAAACGATTGGATTTGGGCATTTGGCAGTTTGTTCAAAACCATTGGGTTGTATGATAGGTTTTGTTCTGTTTTGTTTACTATTTGGATTTTGATTATTAATCAAGTTTACTGATAAAACAAAATAAAACCATTGGTTTCCAGATGGGGCCCGGGATGACGCCAGGAGCTGCCGCGTGCTCCGCGCCTTCGCAGCCGCAGCCCGCGGCGCGCGGAAGCTCCCGCCGCGAAGGCGGTGGTGCCCAAGCGACCACGGAAGGAGCTGGAAACCTTGGCTGACAAGGTGAGGCTCAGTGATGGCTGGGATCTAAGCAACAAAGCTACGGGGTTTCAACAAGTTTTAGTAGTTTAATGAAGCATTTTATGGGGATGTAAGAATAGGACAGTCACCTATGGGTTTGGCACCTGAAAATGAGGGATTTACCCCGCAATTGCTGCCCTTTTAAGAGGAAGTCATGGTGATCAGCCATCAACATTCGGGGTACCCTATGTCAGCCAAAGCGAAATATGTCCCATCCCAGAAAGGGATATGAAGAGATGTGGGGATGAATTGTGAAGCAAGAAACAAGATAATATCCAGGTGTGAATTAAACTTAACAAATGTATGATTGCAGGATGAGACCAACTATTTGTTCGAAACAAACATTTGGATATTGACCAACAAGCATGGGGCTACTGGGATGCTAAACAAGAGAAAGGGTGATACTGACCAGCAAACATGTTCCCAATTTGGGAACTTTAAAACATCAACACCAACGAAGATGGTTGTTCAAGCCCAGCGCGACGTTATGATTCAAAACGCCACCACTTCTGATGCGGATTTGGCTGAAAATCATTGGGATTCACCAGCCACAAAGGGCATTGAACTGCAAAAGAACTGGGATTCAACCACCAATACTGCGTCAATGACCAAGAATATGGAGGAATTGAAATGAAAATAGAGCTGGTGCGGATTACCGCAGACTTTCCGGGAATTGCTGGCGGTGTCGAGCGAGTCGTCATCGTTCGTCATCGTTCGATTTTTTGCCCGCAGGGAACGTCGACTCACAGCCCCTCAGTTCCCTATTCTTGTCCATTGGTTGAATTACCCTCTGGTAAACTAACATAACAATGGAAAATCACCATTTTTGATGGGAGAATCCACTATAAATGGGTATGTTGAATTCCTCTGGTTCCCTTGGAATCAGATGATTTTCTCGCTTTCATCTCATTGGAATCGCCAAGTCTTCATGGACCATTGGATCATGGATGATTTTTACCAATCGTCACATCCATTCATCAGTACTTATATTTATCTAGGATCGAAATCAGACACCCGTTCGTCATGTCGGGACTATAGAAATCTGCAGTAGATAAATACCTAGTACCAATACCTAGTAAATATCAGCCACTACCTGATTTTCAGGTTTCCAACATTTTCCAACTCCTCGACCCTGGCCAGGTGAAGAAAGCCGTGGTGGAAGGCCTTGCAGGTCCTGAGGGGAAGAAAACTTCTCAGGTGGGCTGGGAAGGAATGTGGTAACCTGGTAGGCCTACCACTTTCTTTTTGAGATCTACAATCCCCAAACGGGCAGAGTTTTTTTTGTCTTCGAAGTTAATGAAGGAGTTTATGCAAGAGCGGAAGTCATGTCATGCCTGAGAAGGTTCTGCATGTCATGTTGCGTATGCGCACGTAAGCCCTTTGCGCCGCAACTTTGTGAATAGTGCGTAAGCAAGACCCCCTGCCTTCCACAAAGAGCATTTCGCGTATCCACCGTGCCAGTGTGGCCCCAAGCCCCAACACAACATTGCCAAATGGCAAAATCAGGTATCGTTTCTCATCATATACCACATGTTTTTCGAAGGGAATTGCAATTTGACATTTAACCATATATGTCAAGCGTCTAATCTTGCGTTGAATGATTCAGAGATCCCCCACTATGGGAAATAAATCCAAATAGGGACTTGGTGAAATACTATAGTCTTGCGGCAATCAGTTTGGTGACTAGGCATCATTTTTGTTCCCAATCAAGCCTACAGCACTAGCAATTAGTTCACGACTCGCCCGTCGCTTAATGGGAACGGACCAAAAGCCAGGAATATTTGTTACTGTATTGCATGTACAGGGTCAGGGTTGCAACTTGTGCCACGGGTGTCTTCTCATGCCGCAAACGATGTGCCGCTGGGAAGTCCATGATATATATGTCGTTCTTCCTGGATGAAGCAATTATAATTGTTTGCGGCATGTATTTTCTAACACTTTGATGGTGCAGCCGATTTTGGTGCCAATTTCCGGAATTTTCTGGTCCTGTGCACAAGAAACAAGTATTACTGAGGTGCCTCATTGTGCTACAGTTTCTAGCTTCTTATGCAAGTGGAATTTCAAGCAACGCCAACCATGAACAAATGGGTGTCGAGACCTGGAAACTTGTTGCCTTTGGACTTCAAAGAATGACATTGCAGAGTTCTGGTACCTGTCCAAACTTACGAACACCCAATGTTTGAAAGCGCCAAACACCACACACACATTTGTATGGCCTTAAGGCCATTTTTGGAGCACATGGTTTAACAATGTTTAACATCTACTTATCGTATCACTTTTCTACTGACAATCTGAATTTCCTATTCCAACTGACCATCAATGACCATCATTTGAGAGTTGATTTTCGGAAATTTGCAAGACACTCGGACCGCCTATGTTTGGCAAACAACTTATGGTAACAACCATGATTTCCTTCCCAGAATTGGTTTCAGGGAAAAAATGGCAGGACACCCCGCCTAGATTTTTTAAAGGTCAAAACCTATGTTTTGCGTAGATTTTCCGTAAAAACCCATGGTGTCGTGTAAATTTTCCCAACAAAAACCCATCCAGCAATCCGGCCGGAGGTACAGGACTCGATCCGGCGCGGCCGCATCAGTGCGTGGCGGCATCACTGGCAAGATGATCCGTCGGAGAAAGGTGAACTCGGTAATGCGTTGAGGGTGATCTGGGTGAAACATGGTGAAACCATGTGAAACCTATTATTACATATTATTACCATGTTCTGATTTTTTTTTTTGGGAAGCACCATCCATCCATTCGCCAATTATTTTACGGACCTAGTGTACCAGGGTTTTGACCCATAACCATCTGGGTGAAACCTCCATGATTTAAGATGAATTAAAGAGGAGACATAAGAAGGCAGATGTTTTTGACGATCGTTTTGGAGGATGTTTTTGATCTTTTTTAGCAGGCTACAGGGAAATACTTCCTATTGACAGAAGTATGTATTCCTATAGTGGGCAACCAAGAGGGTGGGATCGATGGCATGTGGTTGGATAGGCTCTTTCTTGGGGGATCCTACACTTCCAACTGTGATTGTCTTTGTAGTGAAACCAAAGCTTTCCAGGTCCACAATTGGACATATGCGCCCATATCAAAGATGTACTTGGCTCACTTTTTGCTTTGGAAGTTGGAAAACCAAGGACATATGTAGAGCGTTTTGTGCATGCAGACTGCTGTAGTTTCCGGTAGACAGGCAAATGAAATTCTGAAAATTGGTTTATGCGTCCAATTTCAAGGAGTATTCCGTCCCAGCTGATCAGATATCTATATGAACATATGAATATGTAGTTACATATATCATACGGTATCATATAGTACATTCAATAGATATTCACAGTGTGTGTATGTGTATATGTATATATGTATTATATGATGTGAATGTATATATACACAATGCGATGTGTATGTACACACACACACACATGTATGTATGTGTATATATATATATACATATCTAGTACAAATGTATAGACATGTATGAAGTACACATATAGCATGTAGGGGGCATCCGTTCTTTGTTTTCCCCGCAAACTGAGATTTCGAAGCTGCCTCCCCCATGGGCTATGCCAAGATGAAGGGCTATCAACGTGTGGGCGTGCGATGGCTCTTATCCCTGGCTAAACTGGGCTATGGCGGCTCGGCTGGAACAGTGTGGCTATTGGAGGTTTCCTAAAATGGAGGTACCCCCAGTTCTCATCCGTTTTTGTTTGGGATTGTCCATGAAATTAACCATCCAGCTATTGGGGATACCCCCATCTATGGAAATCCCCCGGGTATCACTATCTAGTGGGGATATATGTAGCAATTTTTTACATTAATTGTAATTGTAACGCATCATTATTTTGATAATGCAAACTACTACTAATGGGGAAACCCCATCTAATAATTGTAACTAACTTTTCTATATCTTGGGGGTAATGCCCCAATTGATAGTCAGGGTGTCTAAATCCGGGGTTGACATGAGATGTAGGCGAGTGTTGAAGTGAAAGTGTGGTTAAAGAGCTTTGAGGTCTGGGCTGCAGAAATTGCAGACGTCATTGGTGTGGCAGACTTTCTTGATTTTTCTTGCACTTGTAGTTGTTGCCAAAGGCTCGTTTTAGGAGGTGCTGCGAAACCGTTGACCCAGCCGCATCACAAGACACCTAGCCGTTTCCAGGAATCGGCTTTGCATCGCCTTTGCATCGCTTTGACGTGTGCATTTCAGTTTTCTGTCACAAGTAATGCTAGGTCCGGTGTGCAAGCTGCTATTCTTTAGGGACACACATTCCAATCTAGCAATACTGATAATCAAGGAATCCAAGGTCTATTCATGTCTATTCAACAATCACACAGTGCCAAAAAGAAATAGCAACAACTGTTGGGAGTATCAGTTCTAGAGCCAGCGATCATGACTGTTGAAAACCCTATTCAGATCTCTCCCTCACACTTGAACTTCAACATGGAATCCATTGGTTTGATAGATCGTCATGGATGTTCAATCCAACATTTGGACTCAGCACCCAGGTGGCATTTTGGCTGATGAGATGGGTTTGGGCAAGACGGCGCAGGTGGGGGTTGCGGGGTTCAGTGGAGGATTTGCCTTGGGAGAATCGGACCTTTCCTGTAGAAAATCTATGGGAAATGGGGGGGGGTGATTTCCACCAATTCATGGTTGTTTCGAGAAGTTGGCTGATGTTGATCGGAGCTTCTCAGAAACAGATCAGAGAACCATGCTCAGCTGTTGACACATGTCAGGAAACATTGGTGCTGATTTGCTACATGAAGAAGCCATCGTGATTGTGTTTTCACACGTTTTCACCTTGACTGGCCATGAGTCAAACCGAGGATGACAGTGACATGGTTCTAAAGGTGCTGTAGGCATCAGGGAGATGTTCATCAGCTGGTAATCCGTCCAATCTTAGGAGGTAATTTCGCAATATTTCAACCTACATTCCCAAGTATCTTCAAGTTGTACTCATGACCCAGTTGCTCTATCCCAGACCTTCCAGGCCTTGGTCTTCTTGGACCTCTTGATGAAGGTCAGCAAAGCTTCGTCCCGGGGTGCCCTGTTTCTGGCCGTGGTGCCTGTGGCTGTCCTGGAAAACTGGGAGAGAGAATCTTGGATCCAGCTGAGGGCCTGGGGGCTGAAGTGTCAAAGGGTCTGCTTGATTGACTCTGACTGATTGCTACTTGGTGCTTTCTGGATTCCTAAAACCAGTCCTACATATTATCTATATGTCTATATGTATATATGATTATACATGTATATACAGACACGTATTCATGTGTCAAAATATGTCAAAATGTTTGCCATCGTGGCTTCCACCGGAATGCTATCCCTAATGAAACACGTAATGCGCGGACGCGCAAAAAGCCAAGGAATGCGCCGCTTGGTGTCCTCACTTTCGAGTCTTTCGGCACCTCAGCTGAGCAATGTGAGCAAGTGAGCAAGTGTTCAAAACCATTGTTGGTTGGTGATTGTAGGGGGTTATAATCCCCCCGAATATGTGGAAACACCCTATTAAGGGGTGTTGAGTATTAGGGGGATGGGATTACCATTCTATATATTGAGGATTCTCATAGAGTCCCTATTAACAACCCCGTGTAATGCGATGACCAAGGGCATTGAAACCGCTCAACTTCTTTTTCTCCATCTTTTGGAGTTTCAAGTCGGGTACGGCAGAGAATCTTGTGCCCAGTCAGATGGCTACTAGGCTGCTGAATGTGGTGCCCCAAAAATGTTATTATTCTGTTTATCTGGTACGGCAAGGTGTAGCATAGACAAGAGCGCATTGTAAAAAATCAACAGCATATTCAAAGACAATGTTCGTCCTGGAAAAGGCGTTCCACAGCAGTGAGTGTGGGGAATGCACCATATTTGGACACACCGACTTCTGGAATTGCATGCAAGGGAAGCAAACAGATTTGGGTTGGTTTTGGGCCTGTTTTTTGAGATTTTGAAGGTCCCCAAACAGCAAGGCGGGATCTCCACATCGGCATCGCAGGTACCACTCCTCTGTGGCCAAGGAACGATGGGAACTTGCAGAACGCTCCCTGGCAGGATGAAAGTACCTGAAAATTCCTGGGTGAGGGATCACCAGAAACATACATATTTCATCATATTTCAATATTTCATTAGTTTTTATTACAAATTATCAAAGGCATGATTTGTTTTGGTTTCATCAGATCAAAAACAGGATCAATCCAACATCTTGGAATTAGTAGAACCCCCAAAATCAGGATCCCCAAGACTTGTCTTCTTTCCTAATCCAAGACGAGGCTTTCTGAGTGATAGCCTGCTCCAGAAGGGGCCCACCTTGCTCTTGACCACATCCTCGATCCTGGGCAACAAGGACCCGGATCACTAACGACTGCCATTGTGGAAATTTACGAATATAACTGGAGATATCATGCTTGTATGAGTGGAATCCATTTACATCTGATATCTCCAAGATTCTCCAAGCATTGCGGACGGTTCTTGCTGCGACCAGCAGGATATTTTGTGGGTGCAAAAAGCAGCAGCCGCGAATCTCGATTTTTCAGGAGGATCGGGCCATCTTTTTCAGGAATGTGCGGTTCGAGTGCATTCTCTGTGACGAGGTGCCAAAAGTCGTAACGGTCACTGGTTTTTAAAGACGAATGATGGACGATTGGATGGTACTGGATGGTATTGGATGATGCTTATTAAATCTTATTAATGCTTATTATTTATTAATAGTGGAGATTTGGCGACCTTCCAAATCTTTGAAATCCATCTGCAGTCGGTGAATTTGGTGATTTTTTTTTTCAATCAGGGGCTATGACTTTACCGGGCCCTGGAGGCCCATGGCATGAGGAACGCAGAGACTATTGCCTTCAAGCATGTGGATAGGAGTCTTGGCACCGCTGTGGTAGTGCTGGGAAGACAAGAAAGCCGTGCATCTACAAGTCAGAGGATGTTGTTTTTTGGGATGTTAGCATCTGCTTCACATGACTTGATTTATTCTCAGGATTCCGGTGAAGCGCAGGGTGCTGATGACTGGCACCCCCGTGCACAACAATCTTCAGGCGCCTACCGTTCCCACCAAGCTGAAGAGGTACTGTTGCTTTTTGACATGAACTGACACCGACACCTTCAAAAAAATGCATCTGAAAAAGGCTCCTCATGGAAAACACCAGAAACATGAAAGAAACATGAAAGAAACATGAAAGAAACATGAACGGAATATAACATTTGGGTCTTTGGGCAGTGAAATTGGACAGCGCCAGTGGGAAATTGGCTGCATGTATCATGTATGTGTCAAAATTTGGAAGAGTCTTGTAGAAGAAATTATGCAAGCTCAAATGTTCAGACTTTGAAGACATCTCCATCCGTTTTTCCGGCTCGAAGTAAATTACATGATCTGTTCTATTTAATTACATTGATTCAAATGTTTTCGGTTGCAGGTACTACTCTTACAGTAAATATAAACTGAAAGAAAATCGGTATATGCTGTATACATTTCCAAATTGTTATGAGCGGAGATCTCCGTGTGTGAGCGGAGACAGCAGGTCACCAGGTTCTTTGGGTCCATGGATGTTGTTTCTTTTGTTTAGATCCAGCATGTTAGTTGAAGTCATTCGATATATCATGATATATGCACTTTAGGAATCTTTAGGAAGGTTACAGTTTTGAAAGGCAATTGCATTTCTAGCATCTATCACTAGACCTGCTCGTGTCTCTCAGTGCTTCTCCAGCTGCGCAGGAGTTGGGAAACTTGCTGAAGCTTGTGCTGCAGGTCAACGGCAAAACCGCTTCTTCAAAGATGGTGCGCCAAAACGCGTTGGTCATTTTTTTTGTTTCTGAACTTGGGGCTGCAACCGAAATTCAGAGACGTGTAAGGGGTGGAACTGGTTGGATGGCAGTGACTGGTGAATTGCAGCTCTTCAACGTCATGGTTTCATGGTTACTGGCAAGCATCTCATTTCTGTTCAATGAACTGACAAACACAAATTGTATGAATTCAGCAGTATAAAGAACATCTATCAACCCAGCTGTTGTGATGTGCATTTCATGTGTAGTCTCGAAACAGCTTGGCTTTCATCACCATCGTCACCATCTTCGGCCGCAGCTCTGAGGCCAGAGTTGCCCGTGAGTTGGATGGCATCGTGGAACGACAATCCCTGAGGACGCTGCAAGTCAGGGCAGCCCCTTTCATGATGAGGAGGTGCCCAGCGGTGCCCGGCCAAGTTCTGGTCAAGTCCACTTGGCGTTGTCTTAGAATGGCAGCTTTGTCGATTTGTCCCTGTTTGTCCCCAAGAATGGTGCGTTCCTTTGGAAGAGGAACCCTGTCATGAAGGGCCAAGCTTTCGTTTGATGTACAAACCATCGTATCTCGAGCTGTTGAGACAGACTTTTCGAGGAGGGGGTAAAACGAACTGAATTGTTGGGGTGCACCGCTATGTTTTTCTGGACGTTGGCATGAGAGGCTGAAGAAGGATGTCATGAATGACCTCCCAGAAAAGACCCTTGGCTTAAAGATCATATGTGGTAGTCAGCCTTGTTGCATGCTGGCATATGCTGGCAAGTTGTTAAGCCCAAAGTTGCAACATGGATTCCTGAGGAAAGATGTTTCCGACCACAATGATTTGCAAGAACAATATTCAATGCGCGGTAGCAAGGATGAACATACGAGCAATCTCAAAACGCATCAGATCATGTGGAGACAATGCTTGCAAATCTCAATCATCCTTGACCTTTAGAAATTGGATACGCTGAATGCAGGGACTGTCAATGTCCCTACAAAATCAGGAGTTAGGAGCTACAGTAGAGGTCCCCCAACAGAATCATGGCTAGATGATGCTCGATAATGGATTGATCATGGTAGAGATAGATCAAACCATTGTCTACCATTATCAATCAATCATTGGTCCATTGTCAATCCATTGTCACTGGATTGGTTCAATGGACAATTTACAGGAACCCCCATATTTCATGGGAAAAATCATGTTTTCTGGTGAAGATTTTCCCAACAAAACCAATCCAGTTGGTCGCCAGCTGAGGATTTGCAAAGCTCAGAGGTGTCCATTGACTCCTGAGCAGCGGAAGCAGTACGATGAGGAGCTGCAAAAGGCTGGGGAAAAGCCAATGCTACTGGCTGGGATCAGATATATGGGTTTGTTGAAGAATGGGATATGATATTTATGTATATTTATGTATATTTATATATATCATTTTATATCGATATGTCGACATATCATATCTACTACATGCACACACAGACATTACCTGACATTGCATTGAATTGCGTCGCACCGCTCAACAAACCATAATATGACAACACATGATATAACATACATGTATCCCCACCATGGTCAGTTTGGTCAGTTTAGTGGAACAAAATTTGCTTCTCGCTGATCACAGGCGAAAGCCTCCACGAAGATGAAGAAAGCGCAAGCGCGTGGCGTGGGCAGCAGACCCCGTGGGCGGTTTTGGTGCTCATTTGGGGCAAGGGAATGGCAACACGGGA
The DNA here is from genome assembly GCA_003297045.1 of Symbiodinium sp. clade C Y103. Classification (NCBI taxonomy): domain Eukaryota; class Dinophyceae; order Suessiales; family Symbiodiniaceae; genus Cladocopium; species Cladocopium sp. clade C. The sequence continues at coordinate 192,150 of BGPT01001731.1, read as the reverse complement.
ATGGCTCAAGATTTTTCAAATGGGGATGAGTCCAAACCTACAATACCAACATCCATTTACCAGCTATGTTGGGGTGAAAACGAAGTGTTTTGACCCATCCCCGAATCATCAGCACCCCTTAACAGGGATCTAACACATCTGCGTATGCACAAAGTTGTGATTTCTTTGCTAACTGACGTTTGAGCTGCAACAAATGCACCAAAGCATGGTGCTCTCCATCCCATTTGCAGTGGTTCTTTAAAGTCTTTGGGTGGGAAGGGATTCACGTGCGGCCGGGAGTTTCGGGTTTGAATTTTGTCATTGTGGGATATGTGATATGTGGGATATTGTGGGCTGGTTTGGATTTGACAGCCCCTATCCTATTGTCCAGGCTTTCTGATGTGGCAAATGGTTGGTGTTCTTTGCAAACTACCCGGGGTGTTCATCGGAACAGTGCCCTGGATACTTTCTGATTAATTTTCACAAAACACCTTTCTGTTTCCATCCTTACATGGACAATGACCCCTACTCACAATGTTCATCAGTGCGGATTGGTACCACCAATCAATCTATTTTCGCTGGACAGAGGCAAGTATTTGAAGAACTTGTTCAGCCGACTTCGGAGGCTATGCAGCATGGCCTTTCTACTCGTGGGAGGGAGATGTTGATTGCCAAGTACGGCAATGGGATGCACATGCACACAAATGAGAGTGTTGAAACCTCGTTTGGTTGCTGATTACAAAACTAGAGGGGTTTATAGTACCAAATATTTTGGGGACGATCATAACTCATTGTGCGAATCCCTGTTAACCAACCAATATAGTTGAAACACTGCTCAAATGAGACTCAAAATGAGACTCAACAATTCACAGATGAGATTGAAAGATAGGAGAAGAAGAGTGTTCTTTTCGTCAGGCACTCAGGCACACTCACTCGCATCTGGCACAGCAGAAACCCGGAAACTTCTTTTTTGGGGCTTAGGCCACGCTTTGCTTCACCAAATGTTCGGTACACAGGGATTTCTGATGAATTGGGAGATCTACCCCATCCACAGCGTGGTGATCCTGGTGAGAATGCTGAGGGATAATCCAAGATGGGCCAGTTTACCCTGGGACCTTGCTGTTCACCGTAAAAATAGCTGGCAGTTATGGATAATCCATGATAATCCATTGTACTCCCTAATCCAACCTCCATTCCATATGTATATATATATATACATGTATATATATATATACATGTATATATATATATATATGTATATCATGATATATTGTTACATCTCTACTACAACCCCCACTTCAAAACCACCCCAAACTACCAATCAACCCAACCCCCCCCATTGGTGTCCGGCTGAGGCAACCATCCCCTGCTGTGTCAAACGCGCTTCGTGGAGGACGACTACGGGGTCATCGCAGACGCCCTGCGCCTGGTAAGGCCCGACTTCGCCAGCGCCACGCGGGAGAAGTGCGTGGCCTTCATCAGGGAGATGGATGACTACGAGTTGGTGACGCAGGTGGAAGCATTGCCCTGGTGAAATCCCCGTGGCCCAAGGGAGAAATTCGGTTTTTAAGTGGGAAAATGAACAGTATAACTGGGGAATTGTCCATGACCATGTTTGAGTATCGGAGGGTATACCCAACTGTTGATGGGCTAACGGGTATACTGGTGGGGGTTATAACTTGATACTACTAGCTGGTATTTGTCGAGAGATTTCCTACCCTACCACGGGGTGTTGATATCAACCGGGAATAGAATTCCCAAGACTTTATCATGGGAACTGATGATCAAACATGACACTTGTGTGGATTGGTTATGAGTTGTAGGGGGTTAGTAACCTGCCTGGTATTTATACGTGGGGATGATCATGATATATGTAACCGGATAATCATTATTTCGCAGCGGAGATATTGGGATGGGGGATTTTGCATGGCTCAATGTGGTCCACCAGGGATCGAATCCCAAGGAAAAGTCACTTTGTTACTGATGACAAAATTCAGGGCAAAATCAATGACAAAATCAACTTTCAGGGCAGTTTAATGAAAACTTGATGGGAGCAAATTGGGGATTTTACCAACATGGGGGCAGTATAAAGCCAACAAAAATTAATAACAATGGAGATGGCGATGAACTAAACTTGGAAATCAACAATGGTGGCGCCATGCCTGAACCATCGACCAGATCTGTTTTGTTATTAAAATGTCTGGAATTGGGGCAATACTATTTTTTTTTTTGCAGTCCCCCCATAAAGGCTATTTTGATCCACAAAATGGATGGTTCTGGTTGATCGCATAATCCACATCTCCAAGATCAAACTCTGGAAAGCAGCCCTGATCATCACTGGGTTAACTGTTGCAGTTTTTACTGGGACTGAGAGGTGAGAGCCTACAAACTGCAGGGCAAGCTTGCGGATGCTCAGCAGCAATGGATTTCGGTAGCGTTCCATTGTTTGCGCTCATTTCAAGGTGTCACTGGCATTGTGACCTATACTCTTGATGGAAAAGACACCACTCTTTTAGCGGCTGCAAATTTCATCATCCCAGTTCTCTAATCTGCATTTGTCCTCAGTGACACGCTGAGGACATGGGCTTCGATCCTGGCAAACTTCAAATTTCGCGGCAGGACTGCAGCATCCTGCGGCTGTTCCACCCCCTCGTGTTGTGGGTGTTGGAACCTGTATGAAGTACTGTAGAAAACCATTGTCATTCTTGTCAGCTATACAAACTTGGGGCCATGATTGAGACGCTGATTAGCCACTAATTGGTGTTTCAGTTTGGTCATTGGCTACAAACCATGAAACATCATCACACATCATCAAATGGCACACAATTCTGAGCCAAATACAGCTTGTATCGGAAGGTGCCAAATTGTTGCTGCCTGGACACAAGGTTTCTCCTGCGGCTTCGCACACCTTCGCAATGCCCCCCCTGGAGGACTTGATGAACTCGGCGAAAGTGCAGGAACTCGTCAAGATCTTGGAAGGCCAAGCCGTTGGCCGGCAGGGGTTTTGCCCAAAAATGCTGGGGCAACGGGCAAAGTGGCAGAACCAAATATGGAGAATAACAATGAGAATAACAATGTAGATGATGCTGGCAAGATGACGATATAGAGTTTTGTTTTACATAGCTTGTTTGAATTATGATTATGATTATGACAGTAACGGCGATATGCTAGATTTACACGATAGATGATGATTGTGCGTTGACGGTTTTAGAGCTTGGTGCTGTTTGTGAAGATTTAGAAAGCAACCCGAACTACTTCAGGGCACATGGCAATAGCAGATTTGTTATTGCCACGTGCCAAAACACTGCAGGACAGCGCGCTGAGAATCAGAAGACTCTCGTTTTCTCGCAGTTCACCATGCTACTGGTCGGCATTCAGCTGCACAGGAGACTTCCCTAGGCTGCACTCCTAGGTTGATGTTCGGAGCACGTAAAGTTGAAAGCCTGGGTGGTTCTGGCAGCAATTCCTATTAGAATGCACATACAGAGACAACCACATTGAAGCTCGATTAGATTTTCTATTCTCAGTAACGTCTAATCTTGAATCTACATCCGAGACCATAGGCTTTTGTTCAAGGTGGAAAGGCATCAAACCAGATTCACGAGACAGGTGCCACCCGAGGAAACATTTGTTTTTGACTTATATGACCCCCTAAATAGATCCAAATAAATCTCAGATGAGTTTTCCCAGGATCTTTGCTGACGATGTTTACCTCATTTCCAGGTTTCAAGCTTTTCTTTTTTCAGGGTTGCCATGAGAGGGGTGCGAGCACACCAAGGTGAAGGCGAAAGTCGCCAGGTTATTTGTCTTGATCGATAAGCCAACTCCATAATGATAAGGTTCATTGATGATCAAGGATATACACTACATATGGTTAGTAACAACAATAAGGTATATTTGTTATATGATCACCCAATCTTCAGGATCGATCAATTACAAGTTTCCAGTGTTTTCTCCAGTCCCTGACTCAACTCCACGCGATTCTAGTCCATTTCGTGGGTGACATTTCAACTGATTGGACCCAGAAACATGTCGACCCATGAGCAAAAAAGGCTGTTTGTTGGGCTCGAAATTCCAATCAATAGACCCAGGCTGATCAGCCACGCAGGTATTTGGATGTGATCCAACATGCCTTGAGTATCAACGATCTGCCGTTCGCTCGCTTGGATGGCACTTGTAGCTTGGAAGATCGACAGAGCAACATCGATCTCTTCCAGAAACCAGGCAGGACGGGTGGTCGGAATCAGAGGTGAAGCATAGGACTTGACCCAAGAGTCCCAAGAGTATTTTTGTTTGGTTCAATGCAGCACTCATTTTCAGCGACGTCACTTCTTCGCTAAAGCTTTTCGAGGCTCGGGAGTTGATATTTTTCTCCTCTCGATGAAGGCAGGTGGAAGCTTGGCAGAGGCTTTGATTGATCCGTGAGAATATCCATGGTCCATAGTGACAGCAGACAGCAGCTCTGGGCTTTGCGTTTTCTACCTTCCGACACGCTATTTTCCCCTCGCAGATGCGGTAATGTTTCAATAGATACTGCGGTACTGGTACTGTTTGCGCTGATTCCTACACGTTATCTTTTCACAGTCCAAATCTCCTTTCTTCATTTGGATCCCTTCCCCAATTGGACCGTGCAAACTGCCGGTTCTCCTCGTGTAAGGAACAGGGCTGAATCTCACAGCTGCAAATCGTGTGATTCTGATGGAGCTTCGGCTGCGAAAGTGTAGTGATTTTCTTCTTCTTTCTAGGGTAGTTATAAACTATTAATGTGGGTAAAACAATAATAAACCACCCATTTGGGAATAGTATATACCACCTATTTATGGTGATTTAGGGGATGGTTTGTTTTACCACCATTACCTCAAAAGCCAGTGGTTTAGAACAGAATCATCGTTTCCCAATACTTCAATAGATGTTAATTTTGATTGAGGATAGATTCACCATTTCTGAACGAAAGCAATTTCACCGACTCCACTCGCCAAAGATGATTTTCCAGCTCCTTAATTATAATTCATGGGGTAAACCATGGTTTCCCCCCAAGACAATCCCTTATCCCTCAAAATTCAACATGGAACCAGAAAAGGGAGTCGTAGATGGATCAAGATTTTTCATTAAAAAACCCTGACAATTCAGGAGAGAAGCCGTGATAATTATAGAATTCCTGGGAAGAATCCCTTACGTTATAGAACTGAAATGTACAACATACATTCACATGACACATCTTTCATATGTCTAACCAACAAATGCAACTGATACATCATACATATTTCTGACACAATGTGCAGTATACACAACACACAGTGAATCTCAGTGATTTTCTGGTTCCGCTTCCAGGACCTCTCCTGGAATCCTCAAGACAACCGGCAAGCCGAAGACCGCGCGCACCGACTCGGCCAGCAGCAGAGTGTCAGCGTGACGTATCTGACCACGGCGGTGGCTCGGTACGGAAACCGTGGTACCACCGTGACCGCAAACATGTGGAGAACAATCGGATTTTACGAATGGGGTGTATATATATATATATATGTGTATGCATATGTGTATATATATATATATATATATTATACATATATACACAACTATGTCCAATTCGTGGGATTCATGGTGAAAAAAAACACCGAACATATGGGCTATGAAGAAAAAAATATCAATCTAAGCAGGGTATCTGAAACCGGGAGAAGTTCCGACCCATGGGCCAAGCCCATCAAGATCCTAGGAATGCAATGGCTATAACAGTAGGTCTGCGGTCACAAGGTGAGCATTGAAAGAGTGCACCTACATCCAGGTGTATTTTTGCATATCACATCAATCAATGTCAACTATAGCATATATGATGTATTATATATAGATAGCTCTGTAAAGCAGAATACACACAATGATCTGCCAATCTCACTCAACTTGAGAAAATGTGATTGAAGAACCCACACTGAAGTTCCAAATGTGTTGCCCACCAAATTGGGGAATATTTCCGATACAGCTCTGGTCAGCGGTTTCAATTTTTCTTATTTGTCATCTTACACAGGATGATGCTTTCAATTGACGAACAATTTTGTGTGGGCTGAGACCACTGACCAGTTGAGAGCTTCCCAAAAGGACTGCAATGGGGAAGATTTTGGAGAGATACCGTGTTGTCGAGCAATTTGTCGAGCATGTGTAGCTGATGTTTCTGAGGCTCAGGCAATCCAATCTGCTGCGTCAAAGACTTTGACGGAAGACTTTTGAACGAATGTTGCAAACCCTTCAGCACGACAACAGACCCAGAAATCCAAGCTGTCCCTTTGGCTGCTGAGGATACAATTGAGGAGAACATAGTCAAATGCAACGTCTCCAAGATGGAGCTGGACTACAAGTTTGGAGGGCAGAACCTTGGCTCAGCAGACTGCGTTACCTCTGGACTGCAGCAGTGTCATTGTACTTGAATCCACAAGGTGTGATGGCACTAGAACATGTGATATTAGATGATATTAGAATGCCCGAGTGAATTTGTGATGATGCTGTTTTCCTAACAAGCGCGAAGGTGTCAAGGTTTTATCCGAAGCCGCAGCCAGATGATTCTCAGGTCATCTCAGATATGCATCAATCTATGCCTCCCTGTTTTTAAACTGCAGCTCCTGAATGAAAGGAAAAGTGCCTTGGGCACGTCTGCCTTCGACGAATCTGAAAGTGATGGCGAAGCTGAAAAGCCAAAGAAGCAGGACAAGGGGCGGACTATTGCCAGCTGAATTCACAGAACTCTGGTCAAGAGGTGAGCTGAAGCTGGAGGTCTCAAGCATGGCCGTTGGTTTTCCTTCAACCAAGATGTTTTGTGACCACGACTTTAGGCTTGCTCCATTTTGGCAAAATCATCTTGTTCCCTGTGCAAATCCCTTTTCAACAAGCATTATGTGGCTCTGGAGGACCAGGAAGCAGAACTTTGTGCAGAATTGGGCAAAGAACTGGGCATTTTGGCATAAGATCTGCTGGCACATCAACAGCCCCACATTGGAGAAGCTGCATGTTGTTCCATGGGTTTAGAAGTAAACTATTTTAAGTATATTTTAGTTTGAGAAGGCCAACACATGGTAAAACAGCATGTTAAACTTCAACTTCAGTGGTTCCTTCCTTTCATGGAAGTCTTGTTTCACTTTAGATGGTGCTACTTGACATCTCAAATGCCAGCGCGAGTCAAAATCCAGTCACCTTTTTCTTGGGTACAAGCGAGGGACTGTAGTGTCCATTGATGTCTCTGTACAGCCACCTGTCTTTGGAGGGTCAGAAGGTGTTCACCCAGGGCTGTCTACTGACCTTGAGATGTTGAGACGATCCTGGTTTCCGGGACCTGATGCTAGCTGTTTGATGTTGGTTTGCCCTGACTTGGGTACAGAAGTGTAGGTGCCAGATCGTCCAAGTCTGCAGATTGTGGCACTGACACCTTCGAAAGAATATCCGCAATAGATGAAATTTGACCCGGGGCAAATGCCTTTGTCCCTCCACGTCTCGTCATGCGCAGTGACAGGTCATGGGGATGCAAGGAAGGAGGTCATTCGAATCCTTGTTTCAGGGTTTGATTGATTGTTGTCCTCTATGAAGTTCTAATTTTCAGTGACTACCCCGAAGTACCCCCCCAATGAATCATATTAATCGTCGTTTTGCCTCCTGAACTTGTGGACGATTAGCCTGAATCCGGGAGAACCTACTGCAGCTGTTCGCAGTGTCACGTGTCCCGTGGATTCAGCGGTTAGTGTCATCTACTTCACCTCTAATGGGTGTGAAGGATGCGAATCGAAAAGGGGCTCCTCAAGATGAAGGTGTTGGACATGGGCTACCAATCCACAGATGATTTAGATGCACGGATATGGCTATGGATCAAAACCTGTCCAGTTGTTCACATCGAAATCGCTGGTGTATATGGATGTTACATGATGTTAATCACTGATTCTTTACTTACCACCATTCCTGGCGGGCATCAGAAAGTCATCGGTTCCACAGTACTGAGCCCATGCAGGTGGTGGCCATCAAGAGAATCAAACTGAATCCCGACGATGACGAGGGAATTCCGCCGGGGGACCTACGAGTACGGTTGAGAAATTCAGCTAGACTTGTTCGACTTGTCTATCGCACTAGTAGAATACTGAATTGCAATGAAACTACATAATATATGTATACACTACAATATATCGTAGCATAAGATATGATGTATAAAATATGAGAGAATATAATAGAGATAGCCTCTTCAACTGCTTTTGAATAGTGCATTATCGGTCCGATCATGGCTTCAGTGGCGTTCTTTTGGAATTGGCAGACAAGCGCAAAAGAAACACCTTCACGTGGACGTTGGTGAGGAGATCAGTATTTTGCAGTCATGCACTCACAACAATCGAAAGCCATCGTGTAATAAAGATGAAGAGCCTGACAAATATGCAGCGATAATATTGCAAAGGCACACATATTCATGTTGCCGGGTGGCCAACAAGTACGTAGGAAAACCAAATGACAATGTGACTAAGGAGCACGGCTTTGCGCGAAGTGGCAGTGCTCAAGGAGAATCAGACGATGTCTCGAACGATGGATCAGCGATTCTTGGGGATTTCGATCGCAACACCAAGACCAGCTTTCACTTTTCGATTGGTGAGTTATTTTCCAGTAAATATTCCCATGAATATCGAATGGTGAAGCACCATTTTCATCCAGGTTATATAAATCACCATTTTTCTTTCCGCACACTGCAGGAGTTAGATAGTGAATTTGTAGTGAAGCTCTTTGAGGCGGGTCCAGGGCGGTGAAGCCGAAACCATTGGGAGTTGTTTGTCCGACAGTTAGCTAGGATAGCTAGGTTGGTTTAAAGAACTAACACAACTGTTGGGTTTATGGTAGATTCTGGTAGATATAGTGGTATATACCTCCATACATGCATGCATGCATGCATGCATCCATCCATACATACATCCATCTATCCATCCATCCATACATACATACATGCATACATACATACATACATAAATACATTTTAAAAAAACATATATACAACAAAACTGGTAAATGACGGTGAAACCAAACCAACAAAATCTGGGGGCACCAGCCACAGCCAGGTGTTTTGTTCACCGCATAAGCTCGTGCTGGTCTTCGAGCTTATGGAAAATGATTTGCGAAAGCCACTGGAGCTGCAGGTTGTGATGTGGAGATGCAGGGAGTGAGGGTTTAGGGTTTACTGGAAGAACATGGGGAGGATTTGTACTTGATATTTTTGCATCACCAGAGGAACAAAATCCGGAGTGGTGAACAGTTTCAGACACATAACTTGCACTACGGGGATGGACTCGTACATATGATGCCAGCCACAAAAGGTGAATCTTTGGCATTTGACCTCTACTGACTTCTCGACTGATATTCGGGGGTGAGGGTTTCTGATTCTTTACAATTTTCAGATACCCCCGAAGGCGCCCCATGATCCCATGATTCTTCAGAGATGTTTTTTGTTCACCCAGGGCCCCCGCCCTTTTTGGAATCCGGGAGTCCAGGTAAGACCCTGAATTGGGGATTGATATTCCAATGTTGTCTGAGTTCTGACGACAAGTTTATCATCTTTGTTGACTCCAGACATTTCAAACCTTCCATCTTTGGACCTGTGCGACAGTGAGCTGACTCTGCATCCTAAGGTACATGAAGTCAGTGCGAGGTCAGCTCTCAACGTCAGGGAACCCAACGCATGCGTCGCTATTTGGGTTTTGTCTGAAAATAGGATACCACTCAATCCGTGGTTTGATGACCATTTTCGTTACACAAAGTGCCCATTTCAGGGGTATACACTGTATATTTTTTTGACGCACCCCTTTTTTTGGGATGGCACGAACCCAGGAAAGACATCAGGAGCCTGTGTTGGCAGCTGGTCAAAGGACTGGATGTATGTCATGCAACTTGGCAGCGTGTGAGTCTGGTTACATTTGGTGCGATGTGTTCTCTTGGAGCATAATCGAAAGAGTTGAGACTCCCACGAATGCTACGCCAGCCTGGAGATCGTTGGGCATTCCATCGGAGAACTGGCTCGAGATGCAAAAAACTCAGGCAAGGAGAATCATCCATAGAGATATCAAGTCGGATCCTTAGCAAGTGGAAGCAGTGAGTCAAAGTTTCTTTCAAGTTGCAACGAGATTGTTCGGGTTGAGGGGACCAACAAAGTTTTATCGCTTTTGGTGGTAGAAAGACTTCATCATCTCCTCGTCTCCTCCTCTCTCTCTCTCTCTCTTCTTGAGAGCTCGCATCATCCTTTCCTTTGGCCAAGCAAGATGGACATGGAACTCACATGGAAATCATGTTGTGAAATCAACAATTCTTGGCTTGTAATCTCTATCAATATTTAAATATGACTCATATTTGTTACAAACCCAGCTGTTCCACAATTTTCCCAAATGAGTAGATGGTTGGTACACTTCACCTTGTTTGGATTTCTGCCGAGCCGATCCCAAAAGACCACAGGGATCAAGCGCCATCAAATGTTAGGCCCCAGAACCTGTTGATCGACAACGACTTGCGCTTGAAGTTGGCGGACTTTGGTCTGGCTCGCGCCTTCGTGGTGGGGCGCTGAGCCCATGATTTTCGGGGGTTGGAGTGCCGCAGTGCCGCAGCTGTGTAAAATGCAGCCCAACTCAGGTGCCAATCCCAAAGTACACCCACGAGGCAGCGATTGAAGTTGATGAACTGGATGCTCTTTATAGACTCTGATAGATCTGGAACTTCAATTAAACGTCAAGAGAATAAATGTAGATACTGGTAGAAGATCACATAGGATCATATTACACAACCAAATGCAAATATCGTAAAATCTAAAGAAAATAGGGGTGGCCGACAAGGTGGTGACGGTTTGGTACCGCGCTCCGGAGATTCTGTTGGGATCTGTTGGGATTCTCAGTGCTGGTGAGTTCATGGTGACGGCTGGGGATCCAGATGGTCAAGGGCAGAATTCTCCACTGAATTGGCAAAGATACTGGTGATTTTTTGGGTATAGAATTTATCTTGAACACTTGCAGCATACCACACTCCTTTCTGAAAACACTGGTTTGTTGGTGTCTTTGGAATCCTGTCACTGGAACCACTCGTCTACTTTCTCATTTCTAGACCTCTTCTGCAAGGATGCTATGTTTTCACTGTGGACTGGCTTTCCTTGCATCTGAGGAAAACTCAAGGGAGGAAACTGGGGATGGGTCAATACTCATGAGACTCCATTTTATACCAGCTATTTTGGTCTGAAAACCCAGGTGCCAGGGTTTCAACCTTCGCTCAAATTATTCCTATCTTGATGATACTGCGTTGTTCCTTAGACATGGAAAAGCGGATGAATAAATGGCGATGATTTTCCTGTAAATATGGGACTGGTTTATGTCCAATGTTAGTGGATATCGGGCAGATCCCCTTCTGGGATTACGCTGATGATTAAATCCCCATTTACAGATTTGCACTGATGCTCATAGACTGATAATTAGATCCCCATTCAATGATTCCATCCAAATTCTACCAGCCCCCCAAGGATACCAGCCCCCAGTAGGCCCTTATGAGTGGTTGTTGGTGTCTTTTTTTCCAGCCCAAATCATGACACCTTCGGTCACCGCAATGCGGGTTGAATCCCCGTTGCTCAGAGCGCCTACAGCATTGGCGTGGACATGTGGGCTGTGGGCTGCGTTTTTGCAGAGATGGCCACAGGCGGCAGACCTGTTGCGAAGTTTGAAGGAAAAAGGGGGCAGGAGATGAAGTGAGGCTTTCTTTAAAATGGGGGATCCCCAAAACTTTTTTTTTAAGGCTTTTAATGGTATTTATACGATGATTTGGGGGGTACCCCATTTAGGAAACCTCCATGTGACAATCGGATGAAACCCGCTGACCCCACCGCAGGGAATCCGCTCTTTGCTGGAGATTCAGAGATTGATACCATCTTCAAGGCCATGGCCGAGCGAACGATGTTCGTGGTTGTGCTGTTGGGGTTTTAATACAAGTTGATACATGTTGGTACAATGTAACACATCTGTATATATATATATATGTATACGTGTATATATATATATATACATATATATATATATATACACGTATACATATATAAATATTTAAATAAATATACATTACATACATATTACATATATGTGGGTTTCCTTAAAATGGGGGTAACCCCCAAATGGATGGTTTATAATGGAAAATACAGCTTTTTGGGTGGATGATTAAGATGGGTAGCCCCATGACTTGTTGGAAACCTCCATGTATCTATAGTTAAGGTGGGCTTATATCCCATCGAGGTGATCAGCCTGGTTCTATCCCCTTCCCATGTGGCCTGCCACGGCCGAGATCTTTCAGAAGCTGGGCACGCCCAACGAGGAGATGTGGCCAGGTCTTCATGAGTTACCGAAGCCGGGGATGCCCAGTGGTGCCAAACGGCCGTCAACGACAAAGGTCAAAAGGAAAGGGAAACATCTAGCAGCACTGATTGAGATATATTGAGACTACTTATAAATAGAATCTTATAAATACATATTGTGTATATAATTTAAGGGCTGCCGCCCCTGCCGCCGACCCCGGAAATCCTAGATCAATGTGGAGTACTTTGTGCCTTGGCGAAAGTGAGAAGGTTAATTATGGTGATAATCCCCATAAATTGGTATATCACTTGTACAGTAATTATGGCCATATAACCACCATCAGTATCCATGATTACCCACAATAATGATGGACAAGATTCGATAAGTATAAGAATCGACAAGTATCCAGAACTATGGTGATAAGNGATATGAATAAGATGATAGGTATCCGTAAATAAAATCGCATTTCCGTCGTTCACTCTATTGATCTCCGCCATCATGGTGGCAGAACTGGGCGGCATGGACAGTGGGAACAAAAAGTGGGAACAAAAAATGTGAACATCAGGTTTTAACCTCAGGTAATTTGACAGTTTGCGATTGAAAACCCCCAAAAAATGCAATAATTACTAATAATAGGTGAATCATTGATTAATGGGCCATGTTCAATAGCTATGTCAAATTACCAGAGGATAAACGACATGGGAAGGAATGATGAGCCCAATTTCCAGATATAGCCACCTTGGAGAAGGATGGTTTCTGGATGTGTTTATGTGTTTGGTGAGGATGGACCACGATCTGTATGTTCTCAAGTGTAACTCGGTTAAGCCGACATGTAGAAGAACCATGCTCCAAAGCTGATTAGGTTAAATTACCAGATGGTATGTTACTAGTATACCCTATTCATATTTTTATACCATCACCGATCAATGTGGAGTACTTTGTGCCTTGGCGAAAGTGAGAAGGAGCGCGGGGGCAGGATCATGTCGCATAAACCTGTTGTCTTCTCAAAAACATTTGTGCAGCATTAAATCGCTGATCAACGTTTTTGGTCCGAAAATAGTTATTTTGAATATCCGCTACCTTTGGAGAGAGCTATGCTATCAGTTTGTTTTTTGGTCATCTTTCCCATTCTGTATTCCATATGCATATACATGAGGATCTCTAAAAATGGGGGATTGACCATGTGTTTCAGGTTCTAAAATGGTCCAATGCTGCGGGGATCAATGGTCCAACGCGCGCTCGCGCGGGCAGGCGGGACCTGTTCCCTTGGTTTTTTTTTTGCAATTGTGGTCAACAAAGGAAGTTTCGAATTTGTCTTGAACATCTAGTATGAATCTGTATGTGCATATAGTGTCACTTTGTAGCTGCACAGTATGCGTATAGGTGCACCCATGCAGACTGAGAGATGCATAGAAGTTTTGAACGCTGTGAGTGCTATAGAATCCACTTGAACTTGGCATGGGTCGGGCTCAAGGGCTGTGTGACAGCAGAGGGGCGGAATGGAGGAACGCCAAGCTCGGCAAGAGTTGGCGGCAGGTCATGTGGAGTCTGCCGTTCGCGAGACCGACATACCGTCGGCATCGCCAAGGAAGAAGCAGAAGGTGTGTCATGGTATGCATCCACCAGAGAACCAGATTGTGGAGAGCTTGCACGAGCTGTTTGGTGGAGTGGTAGCGAAGACGAAGGTATCTATAAAGGGAGCTTTAGTAGATCTTTCGGAGCTCAAGAGCGTAGGAAGTCGAAAAGTTCTGCAATGCAGTGTTGCTGATCAGTCTGCCGTCATCAGTGTGACTTTATGGTCTCCAGTGGCTGACAAGATGTGGGAGCGGATGAAGGAAAAGTTCACTCAAAGTCCGGATCAGCAGTTCGCTAAATTTGCAGTGGTAGGCTGCGAAGTCGTTGAAGTCCAAGCACAGCCGTGGCGGATAGTGAAGCTACAGTCAACGAGGCTGACAGAAGTCAAATTCATATGCTACGAAGGACTTATTATCCAGCCAGCGAAGCCCATGGTAGTGGATGACTTCAGTGAGCTTCGGGAAGCACACGTCAAGGCAATTTTGCATGGGACCCTGTGCGAGTTGGGTGATGTCATGCATTCCGAGCAAGGCTTGCCAATGAGACCAGGCAAGCTGGTGGATCATTCAGGCACGGCGATACCGCTGGTGCTTCATTCAGCTCACGCCCTTGATAGTGATCTACAGAATGGTACTCAAGTGACGTTTTTTTTCGCACATGCCTTGCCAGGAATAATGCTGCACGATGGTGAAGAACGCAGTGGCAGCTGGTTTGTGTATGAGGATGCGTTTGTACTGGAACACGGAAAAAGGGCGGTTCCTCCGATTCGCAAGGTCCAAGGTTTGGCATGAGCTACTCTGTCCGCTCCGGAGCGAACTCAGTTCGGATTTTTAATTCGACGGCTCATGAGGAACTGAAATCATTTGTGTACAGTTGTGCCGGATGTGGCAAGTTTGAAAACAAATTTTGGGCAACACCCAAAACGCACAGTGAGGGCGCAGGTAGATTATAACATATATACATATCTCCATTGGTTTATGTTCCTATTGGTTCGTACAATTCCACCTCAAATCGCTGCCGCTCCGGCACTGAAACCGGCCGCCGGCCGTGTTGGCCAGTCATTTGGCAACTCCAGCTGTCCTGAATTCATGGAAGGTCGTACCGGTTTGAAGTTCGGCCTGTGAAGATGGCAACAGCCAATTGCTGTAGTGTCGCTTTGGAAATGGCCCTTTACAGTAGCGTGGCCCTAGGTGTCTATGAAGCGCCTTTTTTGGCTGACGAAAGCACAGGTTTTTGGGAAGAAGGGAATGAGACAGTTGGGTGGCGCCTTGGCTTTCTGTACAGCACCGGTGAAGGAGAGAATGGTGGGAGCAGGGAATCGTTGGATTGAGTTTTGTTGTTTTGTACAGGATCCGTCGATGCGTGTGCGCCACAAACCTCCTTCGTGACAGTGGTCCAAAATGGCGGCAAGCATGCATGTTGCCCCACTCAGCAGGTGGTGTCAAGATCCAACGTAAATTGGTCCTGGGAATTTTATGTTAGGGAATGTTGCAGAACTATTTCTTTAGTCTTCGCATGGAAACAGGTTTCTCCGGTATTCCAAGCCAAAACACTATTGTTCTTTTTTTGATGATATGATGTGATGTGAATGTATGGTATTCTTTCTACGAGAAACTATGAGTTTTACCNCTCCGGTATTCCAAGCCAAAACACTATTGTTCTTTTTTTGATGATATGATGTGATGTGAATGTATGGTATTCTTTCTACGAGAAACTATGAGTTTTACCACTACATATAGCTGTTTGCTGCAGACTTTCGCTGAAACCAAGTTATTGCACGTTGTGATTGCAACGTGATCCTTTCCAGGCCGCCTACGCTGCTTGGNCCACTACATATAGCTGTTTGCTGCAGACTTTCGCTGAAACCAAGTTATTGCACGTTGTGATTGCAACGTGATCCTTTCCAGGCCGCCTACGCTGCTTGGGGCGAGGTTGCTCTGCGGGCCAGCGGAAAATGGTGGGCGAAACTTCAAACTCTGAAACGCTGGAGGAGCGGACAGTCGTCGGGTTGAACAGGAATATCGCTTACTGCAATCATTTGCTCTCACCAAAATTGGTGAATTTGAAATCTTCTTCAAACTCAGGGTTTACTTGGTAGAATGTCGATCTTTCCGGAAAATCACTGTAATGGTGTTTTTGCTTATAGTACNTCTTCAAACTCAGGGTTTACTTGGTAGAATGTCGATCTTTCCGGAAAATCACTGTAATGGTGTTTTTGCTTATAGTACCAGGCCTCGTATGATACATTAGATGTTATCATGTTGTGTGCCAAGACGTCTTTTGGTTGGAATCCCGGTACTATAAGTAAAAACACTATTCATCTCCAAATTGCAGCCAAATCACCACCTTTTTTCAGTGACATCTTCAAACATCTCAGTACTAGCTGGATTCACATAGAATTGAATACACACACACATATATATATATATATATATTAAAATTTATATTTACATATACTAGACATATCATACACACATATATATATATATACACACAATATCCTTTGTATACAGTAAAGATATAAAGCGATAGTTATTTGGATATGTTTCTGAATGGCTCGTGATGCTGTGGATTGGAGTCTGTGGACGCGATTGAAAAGCGTGTTGGAACCCCCCAAATAAGGACCATTTCTGCCCTTTCCTCCCAAGTTTGGTGCATTCAGAGGGTGGCTCCACTTGTTCGCGGAGGCTGCAACGACGTGCGAAGGGAGCTTCAAACGGCGTTTCCGGGACAGGTGCGCAACCTTGGTTTCATCAATCGTTGGGGTTGACTTGGCAGTGGCTGATGGAGGATACCGCAGATTCAATGTATTAGATGGGTTCACATATTATGTACTATATACTGCATGTATATTATATATATAATTACTTAATATTATTTACATATACATGTTCTATGTATGTATATATAATCACACATATATATATATACTTACTTATATTTATATGTTCTATATATATTGTGTTATATATATATAGGTGTGTGTGTGTACTATATACTGTATGTATATTATACATATATAATTACTTAATATTATTTACATATACATGTTCTATGTATGTATATATAATCATATATATATATACTTACTTATATTTATATGTTATATATATATATTGTGTTATATATATTTTTTTTGTGTGTGTGTTTAGGTCACTTACAATGTACTCGTACTATATCACTTACCAGTTGGAACTCCTATGTCTCGTTGGTTGAAGTCCACATGTTCCCCATGCCATCAGGTGTGGATATCAGAGGCACTACTGGCATCCACGTTGCAACTAGCCGTCGAGGATGCATCTTGGACGATGAAATGGTGGGTGATTCAGCTGGAACGGTGGACAGATGAAACGAACATATGCAAAAGTAGAAAGCAACATATCCAGAATATACTAAGCATATGTATACTTTTGGGGATGGTTTCGTTTTTTTTTTGGGGGTGGAATATATTGGTGACCTTACGAGATGATTTTATCATATTTTTTCGCTCGTTGAGGTTCTCCCTTTCGGCCATCATGATCATCACGGTGACCGTTTCCTTCTGGAAAAAACATGGATTTTCCCAAAACAAAACGGTTGGATAGTGATTTTACATGACTTTACTGTAAAAAGATGTAAAGATCTGAAGGGGGTGTATTTACGGGACCGTACTCTTTATTTTTCTAGGACACTATCATAATTAATTACTTGATTTTGTTTGTCACCGAAACAATATTGTCCAAAATGGTTTATTCATGTTTATTCTCCATAGTATAAATGGAATATCAAAGACTATAGCACCCGCCAAAAAGATCGAAGAGTCTTTCCAGCATGGTAGTTCCATGATATTTTCCTATATTTTCCAGGACTTTTCCATTCACTGTTTAAAGCTCTTCAAAAATCCAGTGGATGTCTCAATTTTCAGGTCTACAATGCATCGAGCCTTGCAGAGCAAAGCACTCCTGCGGCCTTCTTTCTATCATGCCCTGGGAAGTTTCTAGATGTTGAGAGTCTGGAACTCTGTCCGAAACTGGCCAAACACCTCCATCCATACCTTCCCTTTTCAACGAGCAGCGACGATTGTCAGGAGAGCAATTATTCTTTGGCGACAAACACCCTGAAGAACAGCTTCACGCACATCCTACTGTATTTGAGGTGCCTTAGATGGACATGGTTCTGGCACTCTGCGTGATGTATCCATGTTGATTCTTAAATGATGGCAACTACAACCATACGAACATTGTCATCTGAAAGAAACGACAAAAAACTTAGATCCTTTTTGGGGTCCCAAAATGCCAGAGCTCAAAAACCTAGTTTGCCCNTACAACCATACGAACATTGTCATCTGAAAGAAACGACAAAAAACTTAGATCCTTTTTGGGGTCCCAAAATGCCAGAGCTCAAAAACCTAGTTTGCCCGACCAACTGAACTATGTTTGTGGTTTTACAAACCAGATATCAAGACAGCCAAAGCCACAACCCCCATTGAAAGCCATGGAAAACCGCCGCAGGTCCAGTTTTTCAGTTTCAGACGCCCAGATATTTTGCCATTTCCAAGTGCAACCATTCACCTTCCTAGGTTTCAGCATGTTAAAATGAGGTTTTCTTAAACTGCGGGATTGTTCAGTCGTCACCATGGTTCTTTCAATATTGACATGCACTTGCAATGTACTCGTGCCATCAGGTGCGGATATCAGAGACACTACTGGCACCAACGTTGCNTGACATGCACTTGCAATGTACTCGTGCCATCAGGTGCGGATATCAGAGACACTACTGGCACCAACGTTGCAACTAGCCGTCGAGGATGCATCTTGGACGATGAAATGCTGGGTGATTCAGCGTATGCAAAAGTAGAAAGCAACATATCCAGAATATATTAAGGGTATGTATACTTTTGGNCGAGGATGCATCTTGGACGATGAAATGCTGGGTGATTCAGCGTATGCAAAAGTAGAAAGCAACATATCCAGAATATATTAAGGGTATGTATACTTTTGGCGATGGTTTCCCCTTTTTTGGGATGGAATCTATTGGTGATTTTCTCATATTTTCTCACTCGCTGAGGTTCTCACATATGACCAGCAAAAATGATGGCTCCAGTTGTGGTTTTACAAACCAGATATCAAGACATCCAAAGCCACAACCCCCATTGAAAGCCATCGAAAACCGCCGCAGGTCCAGTTTTTCAGTTTCAGACGCTCAGATATTGCCATTTCCAAGTGCAACCATTCACTTTCCTAGGTTTCAGCATGTTAAAATGAGGTTTTCTTAAACTGCGGGATTTTTCAGTCGTCACCATGGTTCTTTCAATATTGACATGCACTTGCAATGTACTCGTGCCATCAGGTGCGGATATCAGAGACACTACTGGCACCAACGTTGCNCGAGGATGCATCTTGGACGATGAAATGCTGGGTGATTCAGCGTATGCAAAAGTAGAAAGCAACATATCCAGAATATATTAAGGGTATGTATACTTTTGGGGATGGTTTCCCCTTTTTTGGGATGGAATCTATTGGTGATTTTCTCATATTTTCTCACTCGCTGAGGTTCTCACATATGACCAGCAAAAATGATGGTTTTATCGTGACGTTTAAACTTAAACTGTAAAGAAACTTGAAATAAACAATGGAAATGTTATGACAAATGGCAAGTGAAACCGTTCANCAAAAATGATGGTTTTATCGTGACGTTTAAACTTAAACTGTAAAGAAACTTGAAATAAACAATGGAAATGTTATGACAAATGGCAAGTGAAACCGTTCATGTCGAATTTGTTTTCAAGATTGTCTCCAACATAGATGGATCTATACCCATTACAGCTGTTTCTTCCACTGCTCGAATGCCCTGGGAAGTTTCTAGATGTTGAGAGTCTGGAACTCTGCCCGAAACTGGCCAAACACCTCCATCCATACCTTCCCTTTTCAACGAGCAGCGACGATTGTCAGGAGAGCAACTATTCTTTGGCGACAAACACCCTGAAGAACAGCTTCACGCACATCCTACTGTATTTGAGGTGCCTTAGACGGACATGGTTCTGGCACTCTGCGTGATGTATCCATGTTGATTCTTAAATGATGGCAACTACAACCATACGAACATTGTCATCACCATGGTTCTTTCAATACTGACATGCACTTGCAATGTACTCGTGCCATCAGGTGCGGATATCAGAGATACTACTGGCACCAACGTTGCAACTAACCGTCGAGGATGCATCTTGGACGATGAAATGCTGGGTGATTCAGTGTATGCAAAAGTAGAAAGCAACATATTCAGAATATATTAAGGGTATGTTTTGGGATGGAATTTTCGGCCATCATAATCATCACAATGACCGTTTTCCTCTGAAAAAAACACGGATTTTCCTAACAGAAAACGGTAGGATAATGATTTTACAGGAATTTTCTGTAAAAAGATGTAAAAAGAATCCCTTTTTGACGGGTTGCATGTTAGCTCTCCGGGATTTCAGATGAGTTAGCTCTTAAATTAGAGGGATACCCTCAAGTAAACTGAATAATGATAGCTTTGGACAATAACCCATTTGTTGAAGATTTATCTATAACATTCTATAACATATTTTCCATAGCTGTTCCTATGTTTACCAGAGGGGTTGCACGCTGGCAGACCTGAGGAACATCAAGGCCTCCAAGCTTTGAGTTGTGCCTTCGCGATCAAAGCTTCTCGACTTCAGGAGAGATCATAGCCCCTTGATAGATGATTTATGGTGATTTAGCTATTAAAAAAATTGTTTTTCGATGGAACTGAGCATTGTTTGATGTTGTTTCATAGAATTGGAATTTGTTGAACTCCTCGGAGTGAATTTCAGGAACCTCGTGAATGGTCTGTGCGGTTGGAGATGGTGTCTGCATGAATTGTTCAAGTGCGTGTGCGTGCTTCAGCATGAGGTTTTCCTGACCCCAAATCCTCAGCAACCATTGCAATCATCCTCAGGAGTTCGATGCAGCTTTCTTTGGTATTGCGGAGCCGGAAGCACGATCCATGGACATGCACCAACGGTTGCAGACAGAGACCGCGTATGCGGCTTGGCTGTGGTGGTGGTGTCTGGTGTGCCCCAAGCAGTATAGAGATAATTTTAAGGTGATGGGCCACGCTGATGTACCTATATTTACCTATATAAACATGGTAATTTTCTTATAGCTATGGGATAGATCGATGATATAGATGGGATACTTGTAGATGATAATTTATGATGATTGAGCATATGAAACATGATGATTTTCCTATAGCTATGGTAATTGCAGAAGTCATGCACTAGCCGGAGATTCAACAAAGATGTAGTGCTCGCAATTTCAACAAAGATGTAGTGCTCGCAATTTCAGCTTTGCTGGAATCACTGAACCAGCCACCCGGTCTCTTGGCGCACTCGGTGGGCAAGTGGCCTCCAAACGGGCCAATTATTTGTCTATAAATCGGACAGCATGGGGCAGCACGACAATGCGGCAGACTCGGCTAATGTCAGAAAAACAAAAATAGATTATTCCTCATAGTATGGTCGAATTAGAAGCTACGTTTTTGGTTCCTCTTGGGCTGGTGCACTGTTGTCGTTGTCGATGCACGCACCGCTGCTTGATGCTTAGTATCAAGAATAATCAAGATCTCTCTGGAGAATAGGACTTTCTCATCTTTCTGGTAAAAAGTAGTTGAAAGACAAGTGTTTACCACTCCGTCGTCGGCTCTTTAGCTGCAGAAACTGTACCAAGCCAATTCTCCATTGGCCATGCGCACGCGCGCGCGCCGCGCGCGCGCGGCAAGTGTAGTGAATCTGAGTGTTTTTTCGCGCGTGCGCGTGCGCGCTAGCTCTTGAGGTTCAGGTTTGGAATTCCTTCGAAGTACAGTGTAAAAAAAACATATGCACTAGTATATATATATATATCTTATTCCATATCTCGTCTTTGGTTTCGTACATAACAATAAACTGCCCTCCCAGGAGTTCTGAATTGAGAGCCTTTGTCTACGTGATGACGGTTGTTAGACATACTGACATACTGTTGGGCTCGATGACAAGCAATATAATCATAAGCCCTAAAAACTTAATCCCATCAATCGAATATGAAATAGTAATATACAAATTCTAAAAGATTAGAATCATCAATCCCTTTAACCCAATATTTTCATACCTTTCAATCGAAGACTGAGTTTTTTTTTTGGGGGATCATCGCAGCCAAGGTTGGACGACGGCATGGAAGCCATTGTTGACTTGGACAATCCTAGCAGCTGGTCCCAAAACGATAGGGGATGATAGGGGTGAAATGTAAGTCAACTTATGTTGAAGTATTTAGATCCAACAGGCAAATCAAGATGTCCGAGGACACGCATCTAGCAGTTTGGTCTTTCAGATTTTTGTTGAATGCAAATCACCCAACAAAATTCTTAGCTTTGATTGAGAACGGCATGATTTGGAGCAAGGCGCAAAGATGCTATGACAGGACCTCTACCCACTATCCCACAGAAACTAGCAGCTCCTGCCGAACAGCTGAATACTCAGAATTTGGAGCTAGAGTTGAGAAAGCCAGTTCCGAAATGGAGTCTCCTGTGGCCGCTAGATTTTTCACCAAGTACGGAGTTTGTCGTTGTCACATCTGAAGCAATGGCATCGGTGACAGTCTTGCTGAACGATCCCATGCAACGCGGCAATGATTCAGAAGAAGCTCGGGCTCGAATCCTTGCAGCTTTGAAGACAGTGGATGAGGCCAGAGCAACAGGTAAGTCCAAAATATTTTCCAAAAAAGGTTTTTCGCCTGGTGTCGAGAAGTATATCTAGATTGTGTGCAAAATAGTCAGCATGCAATGCGGGAAATGTGGCCAGCCTGCAGGATGCTATTCGGAAAGTGCTTGCCCGTGGTCGGAAGTTGGTTTTCGTGCAGCTGCATAATCAAGGCGAGCTGACAAAACTTCTGAAAGATCTTTCTGATGTTGGCCAAGTCAAAGCTCTGTCGGAACAGGAGCATAAGGATCAGGCAGGGCGGTAGTCCAACAACAGTGCAGAGGAAACCCGTTCCATAGATTTCTATTTTACGCAAAACCTCGAGACATGGTGTGGGAAATGGATTTTCTAGCTAGCATGTTTGATTACAGACAATGGGGGACCAACTATACTGGGGATAACACGGGATATGTGGCCAACTGTTTCCAAGTTGGGTTTGAAGATGGAGATTCAATGGAGATATGATTAAGATATGGGATATATAACACCCAGCAATATGATATTTGGATCTGATACCTGAAACAGGGGGGTTGTATGCCTCCATTCTATGGCAGTTCTAATTGAAGCAATCATGATCAAGCATTAATTTGAGGGACGGTCGTGATAATGAGGTGAAGCATGATGCAGAGCTGAAGCTCAAGCGGACAGCGCAATCAACGAAGATGGAAGCGAACGTTGACAACGTTTGCGGCACGCTCTCTCGAGCATCAGCTTGGGTAGAAGCAGGACGGGCTGGGTTTGTGAGGGCGCAATGACGTGAATGTCGCATGCCGATATTTTCTAGGTATTTCATTGCCACCCAAAGGTAAACTGATCCTTTTGCTCTATATTTCGCCCATTTTCTTCTCTTGTATCTGTGGTGTTGAGAGCAGTCCGGTGGATGTTGAAGATGTTTCAATGACGCAGATGGGACTTTGGTGGGATTTATGTGTGAATCAGTGCACCTAATCCATATTAATGCCAGATTGGCTCGATTTTTCAGGCTTTGAGAATTCAAACAATCACATAATATCCTCTTATATCATATTTGTTGATATCATGTTTGTTTTTTAAAGCATATAATATATCATATCACACATACCGTTTTGTATCACGTCATGTTATCATATGTTCTCACCTTTGTTCAGATATTTCGTTGTATCTATCAGATACTTCATATGATTGCTACTTCCATTTTATCTTATACCATTTCATATATATTGTTTTTTAGATTGGGTCATGTCATGCTGTTATATATTAGATCGTAGTTTCTTATTCGTCATTCGTTGACATATAGTTGTGATGATTCTAGGGATCTTGACAAGCAGTACATAGAACTTATTCCGGTTGCAAAGTGCCTAAGTCCCTGAGGTGAGTCGAAGGCGAAGCGTCGGGCTGGTTTGGCCTTGATCGAAACTATGAATAGATTGACAAAGGTGCAGGGCTCTGGTTTACGCGTGAAGGATATTCAGACGATTGAGGACAGAAGCTTAAAGAGTGCTTCTATGTTTGTAGAGCAAAGTGTTGTTTGAAGTAAATCTCTGTGAAATTCTAATTAGGGCGTCGTGTGATGACTGGTTCAGTCGAGAGAAAATACGTTGGAGGAGCCTAATTGAAGTATATCGTAAAGACCGCCTCTGCACCTTTTTTTTGCACATGCCTTGGCAGGACTAATGCTGCACGATGGCAGTGGCAGCTGGTTTGTGTATGAGGATGCGTTTAGACCGTTGCTCCGATACTCTGTCGGCTTCGAAGCGAACTCAGTTCGGATTTGAATTCGATGCCTCATGAGGAACTGAAATCATTTGTGTACAGTTATGCCGGATGTGGTAAGTACGAAAACAGATGTTGTGCAACACCTAAAATGTAATATCTCCATTTTTTTATGTTCATATTGGTTCTTACAATTCCACCTCAAATCGCCGCAGCTCCGGCACTGAGACCGGCTGCCGGCCGTGTCAGTCAGTCATTTGGCAAGTCCAGCTGCACTGAACTGCTGGAAGGAAGCGAGCTCAGTTCGGACTTTAATTCGACGGCTCATGAGGAACGGAAATCATTTGTGTACAGTTGTGCCGGATGTGGCAAGTTTGGAAACAGATGTTGTGCAACACCCAAAATGTAATATCTCCATTTTTTAATGTTCATATTGGTTCTTACAATTCCACCTCAAATCGCTGCAGCTCCGGCACTGAGACCGGCCGCCGGCCGTGTCGGTTAGTCATTTGGCAAGTCCAACTATATTGAATTGATAAAAGGTCGTACTGGTTTGAAGTAGCCGATGGCAGTGGCAACTGGTTTGTGCATGAGGATGCGTTTTTGGACCGTTGCTCCGATACTCTGTCGGCTCCGAAGCGAACTCAGTTCGGATTTTAATTCGATGCCTCACGAGGAACTGCAATCATTTGTGTACAGTTATGCCGGATGTGGCGAGGTTGAAGACAGATGTTGTGCAACACCCAAAATGTAATATCTCCATTTTTTATGTTCATATTGGCTCTTACAATTCCACCTCAAATCGCCGCAGCTCCGGCACTGAGACCGGCCACCGGCCGTGCGGTCATCATTTGGCAAGTCCAGTTGCACTGAACTGCTGGAAGGAAGCGAGCTTAGTTCGGATTTTCCTCAGGAACGGAGATCATTTGTGTACAGTTGTGCCGGAAATGGCAAGTTTGAAAACAGATGTTGCGCAACACCCCAAATGTAATATCTCCATTTTTTTAGGTTCATATTGGTTCTTACAATTTCACCTCAAATCCCTGCAGCTCCGGCACTGAGACCGGCCGTGTCGGTCAGTCATTTGGCAAGTCCAGCTGTATTGAACTGATGGAAGGCCGTACTGGTTTGAAGTAGCCCATTGCTGTAGTGTTGCTTTGGAAATGGCCCTTTACAGTAGAGTGGCCCTAGATGTCTATGAAACGCCTTGGGTAGCACTGCAGGGAATCGTTGGGTGTTTTGTACAGGACGCGTCGATGCGTGTGTGCCATAAACTTCCTTGAGAACAGTGCTCCAAAATGGCGGCAAGTATGCATTTGCCCTACTCAGCAGGTGCTGTGAAGATTCAAGGATAGCCACTGTCAACCTTTGTAGCACCACGCAATTACCACAGCGTAAATTGGTTCTGGGATTTTATGTTTGGGAACGTTGCAGAATTAACCTCTTGCAGGGCATTGATGACCTTTGGCAAAGTGGAACTGAACAGGGCTTAGCCCGAGAAGAGACATTTTGATTTTCCATCCGAAAGAACGTCCCAATTAAAAGTATTATCCAAGATTATGTTGTGTTATAAAGTATTTGTTGATTACTTTGTAAATTGCCTAATTTATTTTCGAGGAAACTTCATCCCAATTGAAGGTTCATTTTTTTGGATCGGTGAGTCAATCAACTCTAAATTTTGCTCTCCAAGGTATTAGCTAAGCTGCTCATGCTGCAGTTCGTCAGTGGTTCACTGCCAGTCGATGCCTAAGTTTCAACATGAGGATTAGATGCGAATTTGGTAATTTCACCAGGAAATTCGATGTGTTCATAACAAGACCCAGCCCATTTTAAGGAAATCATCGGAAGAAGTCGCTCAATTTTTTTCCATCCAAAATATCTACTAAATTTGTTTTGGATCATGCGAGTCATGTTTATTGGCTGAATCCCTTGATGGCGAAGCCATAAAGCATGCATGGGATATTATAATTATAATCCATTATCATCGTACCAGTATCAAATTTATATTACTATACTTCAAACAAATACTCATTAGCATCTTATTATGTTTTTTTTCGGCACTCAGAAAGAATCCTCGAGAAGCGGTCCGTTGGCGAAAACTCGTGTTGCCAGGCTCTGTCCATGATCGAGGATGTGATCGACGTCACAGGCAGAAGGGGATACTTTTGAGGGGGCTACTGACGGTGGACAAGCGGCTACCAAATCTATGGGAAACATATGGGAAAATGACGATTTTCCAACATCTTTTAAACCATCTCTCCAATTCGTGGGAAAAAATAGGAGTACCTTCCGGTACTTTAACCCAGGTATTGATGGATGATTTTCCGACATTTACCTGTGCAAAATGGTGATTTTCCATGGCTATTTTAAAGAATCATAGGGTACCCTACGGTAATCAAACATGGTTTGCTGAAAAATCTGCCATTTCGTTCGACGATTTTCTCAGCGAAATAAAACGCCATTTATATAGTTCAGCAGTTTCGCAGCTAGCCATGTTTGATGACATCAGAGGGTAACCCATCTCATTAATTGCTGGTTATACGTTGCGCATGAATATCCCATTAATATCCATTAATGATACCCATTAGATCTTGTCAGTTGTATCTATCACTTATGATATCATGATATGGATCCATATGGTCACATTTTTTTTATACGACCATCATTGAATTCCCTCGCAGGTCCTACATATCATATTGTTTGGATAGTTATATCCTCTGGCAAACTAACATAGCTATGGAAAATAGCTCATTATATAGATTATTTTCTTATTGAAATAGCGATTTTCCACAGCTCTGTTACTTTACCATTGAGTTCACAAGGGTTTTCCCAGCATTTATCGCCATAGCCAGGCTTTGAGATCCAGGAGACTCTTTTGGAACAGGTGCTTATTAAACATGGTTGAGAAACAGATGCACCATTCTTGTCATGGTGATTCCAGCAGTCAGTAGAATGAACTTCTTCGTTGTTGATCATCCATGGAGGGCTCGCACTCATGTGTGCCATCATCATTCACTTTGAACATAGCCCCACAATTGCCACACAATTGCAGATCCATTTCAGGCCCATCAACTTCATGTTTCTTCCATGTGGGTGTGTCTGAAAATGGCGTACACCCCCCAAACAATCGCTCCTTTAATGGGAAAAAATGATGATTCACCTGTGAATTTGTACAGAGAAAGCCACGTGGATGAAGCCATCGATCTCAGGTGTGGGCCGATGTCACCAATGACTTGTTCTCACAGAACAATGGTGCTGGAGCCGATTTGTTGGGAATCACGGGCTACATGTCTCCCCGTTGCTTTATGTTGCTTTTAAACGCGAATATATCACAAAAGAATATCACAAGTGACTTTTTTGAAACTATGTCGATGTTTTTGAAGAGTTTTTGATCCGTTTCTTGGATCGAAAGATATTCAAAGTGAACTTCTGCTGAAATCCATCTGTGTCATTACTAAAACGTTATATAATCCCATGTAGCTTGACCATGGCACATACCATGCAGCCCGGCCAGGGAAAAGAGTCCGCGCGCAGTTGGGTCAGGGCTCAGAAAGCCGTTGCAGATGCAGCTGGTCTAGGCCGGGTGCCGAGTGGCCGACTGGCCGAGTGGCATGGATGGTGCATGCCAGGTATCGTAAGTAGTGCTTAGCAATGATACAGCGCAGGTTAGAATAATAGTAGTGTTATAGGCATATCTCCATATTGTTTTTTATATGTCCATATTCTATCTCTATTCCCAGGATGGCTGTATAATTATATAATTATCTGGAATATCTTCGATGCCATCCCATCCAATGCTTCAACCATGGTACGTGACCAACCTGACCCGACACGGGGGATTCCCGGTTTTCCTCCGAGGTCCACGCCTACCTGGACCGCCTCGCCGCCAGCCGTCCGGCCTGCGTGGCCGCCAACTCCTTGGGACGGGGCCTGCCACCCGACAGCTTCCTGGGCGCGAGGCCACCTCGCGGGATGCAGACGGACCACCGTGGTGGTGGTGGTGGTGACGGGGGGGTCGTATTTTGTTGAGAAAACTTTGAAGATTTGATGATATATTGACTTTTTAATGATAGATGATTAGATGATTTCATTGTTTGTTTTAAACACATGCGATTTCAGTACTAAGATATACTAAGATTTTTTGCCTAGGACGAGGGAAAAAAAACTACTGAAATAAACAATATTAGATAGATAGATAGATAGATAGACAGACAGACAGACAGATAGATAGATAGATCAATAGATAGATAGATTCATCGCTGCAGCTCAAATGTAAGGTCTCGATCCATACCCATACCCCTGATCCATACCCCCGATCCATACCCTCGATCCATACCCGATTTTTGAGCCATAGCCAGATAGGTAGGTAGGTAGATAGATAGATAGGTAGATAGGTAGATAGATAGATAGGTAGGTAGATAGATAGATAGATGCATGCATGCATACATACATACAGAATATGTATAGATATAAATCATATTGTTTCCTACTGGTCCTAATTTGTTTCTATAAGGATTATATCCCCACCTCAAGCTTCTAAGAATGTACAGTACGTATCACATCGTACAGCATATAATGTCTGAAATTTGATTGCTCAAACCTACAGGATCCATATGGCTATTTTACTTGATTATTTTACATAAGGTTGATAAGACTTGATTTGTATGTATGTATGTATGTATGTATGTATGTATGTATGTATGTATGTATGTATGTATGTATGTATGTATGTATGTATGTATGTATGTATGTATATACGTGCTCTACACGCGCATAGGGCCTGTTTGGGTTGCTCCAACCCATTGAACATGGGTCAGCCATTTCACCCCCAAACGGGTTATCTGGTGTATTGGGAGCAACCCTATATATATATATAAATAGCTATAACCAGGATCCGTTGCTCCAATTCAGAAGCCTTGAGGCCATTGGAGCCATCATCGAGATACTGATGGCCACTGGGCGCACGCCGGCTTTCCAAAGTCGATTTAACTAGCAAGATTTATCGCAGACCACAAAGAGATAAAAAAGTCAAATCCAGTTTGAGCATGGTCCTGAATTGAGACTTTTCTCCATCTCTTTTGGGGGTTACTATGGGTTGTCATAATTTAATATGTGGGGGTTAGGTGTGACAACAAACAATCAATCACAGTACTGTATACGATTTATATGTACTGACTCTAAACAGGGCAGTTTAGTGTGGTCAAGAAATGGGAGAAACCACCATTTCAACAGCTGGCAGAAGTGACCTGACCCTGTCCGATCTTTAGCATCTTTTAAGGAGATACCATTGGAGCAGGCGATTCGACACTTTTCATGTATTTTGTGAACACGGGCTTTTGGTCCAAGTATGGTCGCTTGAGACACGACAGATGGCAAGTGGCAGCTGTGGGTTATGATTTTCCGGATGGGCGGAATTGAAAAGGAGCTTCTGGAAGCAAATTCAAAACCTCCATGTCGTTCGGGGATTTGCCTGCCAGGTTGGGGAACACCGCTGCGGGTGATATCCCAAGTATTATCCCATTATATCCCCATATATCCCCATTAAGATCATTAAGATTATTTATATCCCTATTCATGGTTATTCCCACTCTTACCCCATCAAATCCTGGTCCTAGTAAGTTGTGGTTTAAATCCCATGAAATCCATGACAGCCATGATTCGTTCAAGGTCAATGGGGCAACTGAGAGTACTATGACGCAGCCACTGCCACCTCTCCTGCAGCGGCGGCAGAGCCTTGACGCAAGATATTGGGCCTGGGATGGTGGAACATCTCTAGTTGATGAATGCTGGATTTCATGGGATCTGAATGAGAATGTCATGAGAATAGCATGGGAGAATACTATATATGATATGTGAATTTTGAGGTGGAACATCTCTAGTTGATGAATGATAGTAGTACTCAGATTTTTCAGATGGTTTCTGTATGTCCCCCTTAACCATGGGAAACTCATTGCAATGATTGTGAGGGTTTTCATGGCCTAACTGATACGTGCAAACTGGTAATCTGGGATTGGAAGCACCCCAAAAAAATCACGGATTTCACAGACACTACGGATACGGCTTTGTCATTAATACCATCGGATTTGTTTCTTCCAATTGTTGTTGGATGTTTTTCAAACCACCGGATTTGTTGTTTCCAACGCGTTCAGACAAACCCACCCATACTTTGGGAATGGACCCCCCATTCTTGACAAGACCAACTGTTGTGTTGGTGTTCCGTTTTTCAGACAAAGCCAGAGGGCGAAGATTTCAGCATATCATTATATCATTCCCAAATATCCCAAAATGATTGAAATACATTGTAGTTGCAGCTGTTTAAATCCCTATGTTAATTGCTATAATTGCTGATTGCATCCCAGCATCCCCACTAGGTATGCTCACTACTGCTGTGAACCCAATATTGAGATATTGTTGTGCAGTCACTAAATTGGTATAGCATTGAGATTCCCACATGCATTTGTTTGAGGATCGGGTGCCCTAAATCCACTGGTTAATTCTCATTCCTGTGAAAATTGTATTTATTCCCATGTTCGGACACACCCAATTGGATATAGTTGATTGTCCGATTTTCTATTCCCATCAATATCCCATCGATTGAGTCAGCATGTTTATGCTAATATAATATGTATTCATCAGTGAACAGAGATTTAAAGCAGCCATTGCCCACATCTTTTCGTAGGACTTCCACCTCTGGAAGACGAGTTGCTGTTCGGGCGAGGCGACGATGACGGACGAACATCTAGGCACCGGCCAGCACTGTTGACCTGGTAGGGTTTTTTGGGTCAAAGTTCACCTGTGAATTATACTTAAATATAGTTACCCTCTGGTATATTGACATAGAACCTGAGAATCGCAATTTTTGAAGGAAACTAATTTTCCAATCCCTATCTGCCAGAGTCTATGTTAATTTACCAGAGGGTACAATTAAAGTTTTGCTACATCAGCAACTAACATTACCAAGTTTTTGGTTGTCAGCTACTTGGTTTAAAATATCGTTTTTTGATTATAGTTGATTTATAGTCATATCATGCACAAAATGTAACTATAGTCCCGTGGACGCCAAAAAGAATGAAACACCTCCATTCGATGGTCCCAAATATGTGTCAATCTCGAAGGTGACAACCTTGGGGGCTGTTTAACATGGATGGGGGAAGGGATTATGTGAAAGACATGGGCATTCTTTTGGTGACCCCATTGTTTGATGTTGCTGTCAATTTGGAATCCCAGCAACTGGGAGATACAGGATTTTGAGATAGCGGGGTTTCTGGTGGTGCCCTGAAGTGAGCCATTAAGAATAGCTTGATTCAATTATAGCTGATGTCTGGCTGATTATGATAAATCAATGTTTTGGGCAAAGCTGTCAACCAACTTATGGCAGATTGTATGTTTGTTGATTTGTGTTACCCCTAGAGATCTCAAACTACGAGCCGGACAGTGAAATATGCGTGAAGTAAACATACTTGGCTAACAGATTGATAAATCCCAGTAACGATAGATTGCAGATATATGATGATATATGCAGATATATTTATTTACTTCAGATCCCATTGACTATAGACTAATCATGATACATCCGTTTATCGATTGGTGCCGACTTTGTCAGAAGAGGCAGATGGTCGCCTCGCCGCAGCCCACAGATGGATGGAAGTGGTTGAGGGTCCTGAGCAGTACACTGTGCCTGGACTCGCCAATTGGAGATGGGGCATGGAGATGGAGGATACTTCAATTCTTGACTGCCTCCAGTTAAAGTCCTTGAAACCAGGTATAAATTAATTGATGATTCTTTTTCTGGGGTTGTGACGTGCATCTGGTAAAGGGACCACTTAGACCTTTCAAGGTGCGCAAGTGAGAAAGTTTTGGCTGCGCACTGCGGCGTCTGCCATTGTATCTCTAGATTGGTTTGGTAAATCCAGATAAAATCCCTACAGTCTGTGCAGATCACCATTTTTATTGGTTTACTTTTCATTAAACCACCATTAAACCTCCATTGATTGCATATGGTTTTCACATTATCTTCCATGGTTGCAGGAAAGGTACGGTCAAAGAACTGCAGACGCGCTCGGACTGGCGCAGACAAAGTGAGAGAGAGAGAGGGAGATGACAACGAGCATAGATGGTTGATTTTTAATATATAGAGTATAAGATATTATGTATATATCTTTTAAGCTTAAACATGTTATATACATATGCATGTATACATGTGCATGTATTCGTATATATATATATAGATACATGCATATACAAATATATTTGCATATCTAGATGCTACTGAAGAAGTTCCAAGAGCTAATGTAAAAGACAAGTATTGCTTCGAAACCTGGGGTGGCCCATGGGAGCGTGCAGAAAGCCAGCCTGCGTAAAACCACTTGTGCGCAAAAAGCGCAAGTCTGGTCGCAGTGGCACATCTGGAGGAAGTGGCAAAAGCGGGAAATCTGGCAAAAGTGGCAGAAGCTTTCGGAGTGGTACAAGAACGTCGGGAGCATCTGGTAAGTCCGGCCGAAGCGGTCGATCAGGATACAGTTTGCGTGAACAAGAGAGGTGCCGTCAGGATCTTAAAGCATTTGCGCTAGCCTCCATGGTGGAAACCTTAGGCAAGGTGCAGGGCAGTGAGACAAAGGCGCGAGCTCTTCGACAGAAGGTTTTTCAGTCTAATGATGTGCAAGAGTTTAGACGTGATCCACGATGGTCAACTCATCATCGGTGTGAGGTTTCAGCACGTCTAGATTTTGCAACATTGGAACTGTTGGATCATGCTTTGCCCGAAAGTTGGCCCTGCAGGTTGGCGTTTTTCTGGTTGTTGCGAGCAGTTTTTTCGGGGTCTGGGCTCCTATCTGCGTGTTTAGTGCAGTATGAGCATGCGGCAGGCACAAGCTTAGCAAGCCACATCAAAAGACAGTGTGTGTCAGAGGATTTGCTCATCCGTATCTTTAGTACGTTACAACTTGGCCAGGCGACTCCGGAAGCAAGGATGCAGCAGTTTTCCGCTTTGTGGGGACGTGGTCGCGGCAAGTTCAAGCTTCGGGAATTTGCGGCGCAAATCTTTGTGAATTTGGCGAATCATGGTCATTTTCATGCGGTGGCTAAGGTGGTGCAAAGATCATCATCAGCAGTAGAAGACATTGCTAAAGCTGTGACGACGGACCTGCGTGTGCAGAATCCGTTTCTCTGCTACTTGATTATCAGAGATGTTTCTGAGTTCAAAGACATGCCGGAGTCAGATCATGTCGGACCTGGAGCTGTGAAAACGTTACGCAAGTGTGCTGGGAGTGAAGGCGATGATGCAGCGGCGCTGCGGAGGTTACATGAATGGCTCCAAGGTGAGCTTCCACAGCAATGGATCGAGAGCACAGTCGGCATGCGTGGGTGGCTTTTGAGCGACACGGAACATGTGTTGTGTGAAAAAAGACGGTTTGAGAATGCGAAAAAGGTGGTGCGACGAGCACGAGCTGCAGGCAGTGCAGATCGTGCAGCTCTTCGTCGCGAGAGGTTGAAACGTCTGTGGCAATTGCTGCGTTTCCGCCGATTGCCAGGAGTGTGCAAAGTCGCGCAAAAATACGAATGTATGATGTTTGTTACGGGGGTTCGGGAGAAGATATGGGCTTCTAATGCCATGATTGATTGACTACTTGCTTGTTGAAAGTGAACAAGTGATGTGTCTTGTAAGAGCCATGAGCTCGGACATATTTGTTGCCTAGCAATCTTTTTCTTGAAACTTAGATTCCGTGTCGCAAAAAAGCTACCCCCTTGTGCCAACTATGCATTGGAGTCAGTCATGCAAACTTCGCAGCGCTGCTGGAGTATCGCTGTCACTCCGAACACATTTGTGCACCATTTCAACAACTCCAGGTTGATCTGATGCCACCTTGTGCCATGTGCTTGAACTCGGCAATGCCTCTCGAAAGTGAATAACTAAGATCCGGATTCTGTAGACGGACGTTCGCTGCTTATGAAGCACGGCTGTCTTCTCCGCTTGATGATCTTTGCAAGACATTGGCCACAGGATGACGATGCCTCTGATTCGCCAAGCCGCAAATCTTCCGAAGGTTGAATGTGCCGCATCCACATCCTTGGAAAGCGAGAAACTGCCAGATGACTGACCAAACTGTTCTGTACAGAAGATGCAAACGACAACATTTCTGCCAACATACATGCATGGATGCATGCATATAGATAGACAGTCATACACATATTCGTGTTTTTGGGGATCTACCATCGGTTGATTTGTAGTGTTGAGAAAATATGTCATCCTAACTATAGTCGAAGTACCACAATTCCAAACATGCTTATCAATTTGTTCAACAAAAAATCATTCCTGACATTACAACATGAGGTTTCTAATTTACAAGGTCTTATCAACTATACTGGGCGGCGGCGCCCTTTACGTTGCCGTTCAACGTGACATGGCGTTGAGAGATGGGGATTAAAAGAGTTTTACCATGAAAAAGTGTAAATTAAATGGTGACTAATGCGGTGGTTACAAGATTTAACATATAAAGTCTAAGTCAATGTGTTCGGTTTGAATTAATCACAATAAATGATATTATATATATAATATACAATATACATATATAATATAATATATATACATATATAATATAATATATTATATGTATGTATATACTGTAGTGATGATTAATGGTGGTTTTCATGGATTCATGGGATGATATTTGATGATACGGGCGGTTTTTCCCATGTGTTTCTGTGGATGATCATCAAGATTCCCACGTGCCAAGCGCCTCGCAGTCCGCCAGATTTTCCCACGAGCAAAATACAAATACATCAAGAATAAAACAGATGCCCAAAAATCACATTCGAACCTAAATTGGAGTGGTAATTGAATTAGAGTACTGTACTGTTCCCCGTTTTTGTGGAGGTTTGGCTCTCCCATGTTTTAACATAGCCATGAAAAGTCACCATATTCAGAAGGTGAATCATCGAACTAAATGGACATCTATACCATAGTCATGTAAACTGACGGGAGGTAAATTCCATTCATATCCCCATTTTGTTAGTTAAATCCTTTTCATAAGCACCGTCAAGTCCCATTAAATCCCATCAAAACCCTATTAAGAATTCATCGAAATCCATTCAGCCCATAAAATCCCATTGACTCCCAGAAAAGTTCCATAAAATCCCTCAAGAAGATCCCAATGTTCATCACCATGTTCGGACGTCCGGCCAGGTTCTAGCAGACAGCTCTCAAAGCTGCTCCGTCTTCTGCAAGGATCAGCAACTAAAATGCCAGAGGCAATTGTCAGAGATTTTTGGTGTCAGTTCCTGTTGGATACTTTCTGGTTATTTAACATAGCCATGGAAAATGGCTAATTCTGGATGATTTTCCCAGCTATAAACCTCCATGTATAGGTGGTTTTCCATGTTACATAACGAGACGGTAATTGAATGTTGAATTATGTGTCATATGACATTGTAGATAGTTGATGGAATAGACATTAGATATATGATATTCAACATTCAACTCTGACCACCAACTATATTTGAATGTTTGGTAGTTCAATTATCATGAAGAGAACATTCATCAACTATTCATTCCATGATGTTCCATGATATATCCTCATGATATTGCCATGTTTTCTGATTTTAACATGCAATCATCAATGAATTTCTGCTGCAACGCAGCTACACATATAAGTATCTCAATATATGATATAGTCATATATAATGATATTTAATATGTAGTAAAATATACAAGTTGGGGCCCCCTAGATCAAGATCAGATAGCTAAGTTGTTGCAGAGGCCCAAGGCCCGACCGAGATGGGAGGGGGCAGACATTGCTCCAGTTGTACGCAACATGTTGGGGACTGTTATTTCTTCTATTTACAAACCAGTTAACTCATCATCTTGTCCCAAACGATCCAATTTTACTTTACACAGCATTCTAATTCCAGGTGTATCCCCCATTCATGTTGCTGATTTTTTCATTCAACCCCCCATTTAGTTCAGGGATTTCCCATTCAGACCTGCATTTCTAGATGGGTTCCGAATCTTTCCCATTGAAATTCTTCATTTCTATATCATGTTCCCATCTTTTCCGATTGAACATCTCCATGTTTATAGTTGATTTTCCCCTTAACACCTCCATTCCTACATGATTTCCCCATCTTTTCCACTGAATTTCTTCATCTTTCATAGGGAATTCCCAGCCATATCCGCCCGCCATTGCTGCAGGCCTTGCTACGCCAACGTCTGCGCCCTGCGCGGCTACGGCCGCTGCTGCGGTTTTGGGCCCAGGACGCAGCACGACGGGTGAGGCGAAGGACACAGCCGCTGCGGGCGGCGTGCTTCGAACGAGAGAGGTGGGACGGGGGGTGGTGATGATGAGGTAAAGTTTTGATGAAGATATAGACCCTCTGGTTGGTTAACATAGCCATAGAAAATCTCCTATAAATGGAGGTTTTAATGGGAAAATCATCCAAAAGCAACAATTTTCCATGGCTATGTTAAATAACCAGAGGGTAATATTAGCTATTAAATCTTGTTAATGATATTCTAATTCAGCCAGATATAATCTGAGATATAATCTGGATGATCATCATCTGCGAATGATAGTTAATGAGATTGCTGGGTATTGTAACCAACCATAACGGAACTTAATGGGAACATAATGAGACTGAATATCTCCATTCTATGCCCATTGGATTGGTCTATCTGAAAAGGAATAGGGAACATGATGATCAACCGATGGATTCAGGGGACCCAATTTTCTGACAAACCCATATGATGATGCTGATAATAAGTTCCATACAAGCAAACATGGGGATATAATGGGGATGTAATCTGGATATTACTTTTTGAATAACATCCCCATTAAGCGGTTATAGTTATATCATCTATATCATATTAAGGAAACATGATGGTTTAGTGTAGTAGGGATTTAATCTGGATGAATAATGATTATGATGTTTCTAGTATCCCCAAAATGAGTATGGTAATTATTGAAAACTGCATTACATATCACATATATCCCAATGCTANGATGTTTCTAGTATCCCCAAAATGAGTATGGTAATTATTGAAAACTGCATTACATATCACATATATCCCAATGCTATCACTATGTTCCTATACAACCACTATCATTCCACTATAATGGGGATATCACACATAATCTATGCTATCTATATAAGTATAAATATATATATATATAAATCTAAATCTACGTGTACAAACACATAATCCCATCCCCTTAACATTCAACAACCCCAGTGTATTCAAGCATTGTTTCCGGGGTAAACATGAATGGGAGGTGAGATTCATCAACATTCACTGAAACCATTTATTATCAATCATGGGTTATCCAGCATATGATCCATTATACCCCAATATAAGATAAGATCCATGATTCCCACGATTTTTTTATCCCTACATCTAATCATTATGATAGTCGATACCACCCTTCAATTACCCTCTGGTAAAGTAACATAGCTATGGAAAATCACAATCTTTAATCGGTGGAGGGTAATTGATGTGTGAATGGGACATTTCACCACTTCTTTGATAGGGAAACCCCAGTTCTATCCGTGGATATTGGGTTGTTTTTTCCAACCAACATGGCAACATAGGGGTAACCATCATTCTTTGTGGCAGGTTGGGATGATCTCAACAACTCCTGTTGGTGATTTTTGCCAAGTCTGGTTTGGTTGCTGGAATTCCGTAACTTCATCATCCCCCAATCATATAACCAACACTCCTTGCCTTAAATGGTCCCCACAAAAGAATAGATCCAATACTAAGCCAGGTTTTGTTAGTGGATCCACTGATGCAAATGGATAGGAGGGGGTAAATCCGCGACTTGACGTGTGCAGAACGAGTTGTGATTTTTACCCCATCTCGTAAATGGATAGGAGAAGAATCAACGGATCATACACAAAGCCATTGATCAGGTATCTCATGATGAGGTAAACCATGGTAAACCTAATCATTAAGCCTCTAGCGTTTCTCAGATCCTCTCACTTGGGGGTACGAATGGCCATACCATACCCAAAAAATGGTCTAAATTAACACAACATGTGGGAAGCAATACTGCGTGTAATGGGGTCAACCCCTACCGCTTACTTGATGATGGATTTATATAAGCANNNNCAAAAGTGCCAACTATATACGAGATTTGCCACATATTTACAGTTCGTATACATCAGCTACTTATACTTATAGAAATCAATATGTATATATATATATATATATATAATATATACACACATACTTACCAGACAATTCCTAGACCAATGGCTGAAATCCGCAGCTCCGCTCAAGCGATCATCAGAGCCCTAGGCATGGCGCGGCTGGTTACGACAGCGGACGCGGGCCAAGGAACGACAAGCTGAGGCGGTTTTCTGGGNTCCGCTCAAGCGATCATCAGAGCCCTAGGCATGGCGCGGCTGGTTACGACAGCGGACGCGGGCCAAGGAACGACAAGCTGAGGCGGTTTTCTGGGGGAACCCACCGCTGGATGGTCACATGGATGAAGTATTGGGAAGTGGAGATACAATGGCATGGGTTACACCCTCTGATAAACAGCCACATAACTATGGAACACCACCATTTTTCATAGGTAAATCAGCTATAAATGGTTGTTTTCAATAGCTACGTTAGTTTACCAGAGGGTAAGAGGACTTATAACATGTTCTAAGATTCTTTGATGTGGTAAGCCAGTGACTGTTGTCGTTTATCTTACTTGGGTGTATGGATATGAAAAACACCCAGAGTGTAGAGCGCGGGNTAAGATTCTTTGATGTGGTAAGCCAGTGACTGTTGTCGTTTATCTTACTTGGGTGTATGGATATGAAAAACACCCAGAGTGTAGAGCGCGGGCACCTGGATGGCCCCTTGCGATCCCTGGCACATCCAAGGAACCTGAGTTAACGTGGGTGGACAATTGCATGGAATCGTACGTGGTAAATCACAATTATTCACCGTGCTTTTCACCGTGCTTTAGTTCACTAAATTTTCTTTAGGATGTACTACACTGCATGAATAAGATATTATATATATCTATATATATATATATAGGTTATTGTCCCGTGGCCAACACGGATGCCAGGTTGCCAACAAGTACCTCTGGCCATCAATGGGGCAGACTTCCAAATTCTTGGGATGATCTAAAGGATGTGGCAGGACATTTTGTTTGGACAGTTCAGGGAGATGTATTTGTGCCAGCTCCTTGCATACCATATGCCCTTAAATGGCATTGGTGTTCGTCCGATAATTTAGGGTAAAACCTCTCAGTCCACTGGTGAAAAACCATGTTCCAATTCAAATGACCACAACTTGGGAGTATACGAACTATTTTTGGACACAGCTATGACTAAAATTTGCATCTTTGTTCAGGATGCCTCTCAACTCCTGACCTGGTACCCAGTTGTGAGCCTTCGGAATTGGAGGTTTTGACACAGACAACATGAGGTAACCGACTCCGAAAAAGGCTTGAGTTGGGTTCCCCAGCCAATGTAATACCTATATAATCCTACATATATTCTATATGTTATGTAATTGTATAACACATATATCAGAGGAATGCATTTTTTTCCAGTGCCACGTTCAATTTCCGGAACGTTGAGAGCGCCTCTCCCCACGTCGCTGCTCCAGCGTCACGAATGTCGCAGGCGCTGCAGCTGTTTTTGCGCAGCGAACGCGTGGTGGCGCTACGGAGGGTGTTGAGAGCCAATGAGGAGCGACGGCAGCTGCACTTAAACTAAATCCAGTGGCTTCAGATTTTGTTCCGGTACCATGAGTGGAAGGTTTTTTATGTTTAAGGATGTTATGGTATTTTGGTTGAGATATGTTGAGATACATTTAGCCAACAATATGGGAAGTAACACACATATATATATATAATGTACATTATGTATACATGTATGTATATATATATATATAAATGGACAATGGGTAAAGAATGGTGAGCTTGCTTTTTGTTTGCCTCATTTATTGAGGATTCCACATGTAACACTGCAATTTTGGGGGGGACATCATCTTTCCATCATGCACCTTGTACAACTTGACATTGCCATCAAATACTTTCGTCAAGTATTAATGCATGATTAGAACATGTTACAAACGCTTGGTTGCATATTGGGCTCCGTCTTCGGCTCTCTAGCTGTAGAAACTGTACCAAGCCAATCCTTCATTGGCCATGCGCGCGCGCGGCAAGCGCAGTGAATCTTAGTATTTTTTCGCGCGCGCGCGCGGCGCGCGCGCGCGCTAGCTCTTCAGGTTCAGGTTTGCAATTCCTTGGACGCACAGTGTAAACAAACACACGTACTAGTATATATATATAAATATATATCTCTTATTCCATATCTCGCCTTTGGTTCCTACATTCCCCCCGCTTGCTTTCTTCTTCTTTGTCTTTTGTTGCTTGTCCTTGCATCTTGCTCTTGTTGCTTGTCCTTGCATCTTGCTTTTGTTGCTTGTCCTTGCTCCTTGCTTTATGCTTTCTTTTTCCTTGCCGCTTGCTTCTTCCTCTTGCTTCTCCATTGTTTGATCTTGCTTGTTTACAAGAATATATAATTTGGACATATGGACATGTGAGTGAAGAAAAATCGTGACAACAAACAGACATATGGCCAACCAAAAGGTAAAGTAAATCAAGATGGATGGGCACATAACCCCAAGTCAAAACAACATGTCATGGGATTAATAACTAACATGGGAATGTATTGGAGATTTGAAGCTTGTACTCAAAAATGGGTACACTGGTTCCCGGACTCCGCTTGCCACACCATTGCAGGTGTGGAGGAAGAGGCTTGCTGGAAATGTTGTGATGGGGACGGGACAACCCTAGAACCCGAAGAAAGACAAGAGTGACAAGAAATAAAGGCAAGAAAAGAAAAACAGCCAGCGGTGGGGCGTCAAGACCCAGTGTGATGATGACGGTGATGATGCAGATGTTGAATGATCTTGATGGACGACAACGTAGCGTATTTAGTGTCTTAGTTTTTGAGAAAGCGGAGGGAACATAGGTTGCCATTTCTTTGTTTTAGGAATGACAAGATAACTTGAACTTGTATGGAAATATGGTTTATAGCTAATCAACACTGTCCCAATGTAAAAAAGCTATGTTAAAGTTCAAACCGCTATGGTTGAGGGTCGGTGCTTTACACTTTCCTGCAAGGAAATGCTTGCCTGCTAGATGAGATGCGGCATCGTTTCGGATGTTCTGCAAAGGGAATCCTATTTGTATGGCCGTATCCATTTTGGTCTTACTATGTGTGCTTTCTGCTGCAGATGCAGCTAGCATCTTTCATTGAAACAAGTGTTTTTGAAACAATTGAACACGTTGGAAACTATGTATTCAAGAGTGCTTGAACATTGAAGCTTGGCGCCGATGTGATTAGATATCTTGGTGTGACAATATCCTTTACACACACACACATATATATATATATCTTATGTGGTCTATTCAGATCTATTTAGTATATTAGCGTCACGGGGGTTGCGCACTACGTTGTCTATGCGTTTTGCAACGTTTGTTTTTACTGATTTTTACTTATACCATGGGTTGCTGTCTAAGCCATTTTTGGCCACAGTCTTCAAGAACGAAAAAAGTCAAATGGACAAATGGTGGAGATAAAACCGAGAACACAAAATACAGCAAGACACACTTTTGCGTTTTGAAGGACATATAGACGGAGCTATGTGTTCTGTAGTTTTTGCGCCCTCAAGCAAGGGGAAAGACAGAGAGGGGCGCAAATCCGTGTGGGAGACTTCAAGGTGGGGAAGAGATAGAGTCAGAGTAATCTTGGTAAACAGCATCCAGGTGAAATAGTGCGAGGTGTTTCCCTTTTGTCAGGCCAGGCGCGCCAAGTCACGAAATGGTGCCTGGTTGATGCCACCGACAGAACAAGGTACGGATCACAATGACGCTAAATGAAGAAAATGTTGTGAGAGTATGTATTGGAAAGTAGAGTGTTTGAGTTGATCCGTCGTGTGCAGGTGGCTTTGCTACAATAGGGTTTCTCAGTGCCCAAAATCTGGGAACAGGGAGCACCGGCATCCCAAAGCCGGCAGGGTTTGCCAGCACCCTTAAGCTGGCACCAGGGAGCGCCGGCGTCCCAAAGCCGGTAGGGTCCCCTAGCACCCTTAAGGGTGTTCAACAGCGACAGAATAGGTAAGGGAAAAAAGATAAGTAAGAATAGGAAAAGCAGCAAAAACAGCTATGAGAATATCAACATGAAAACAAGAATCAACAACAATAACAAAGACAAACCTCTGCAAAG
This sequence comes from Symbiodinium sp. clade C Y103, assembly GCA_003297045.1. Lineage (NCBI taxonomy): Eukaryota > Dinophyceae > Suessiales > Symbiodiniaceae > Cladocopium > Cladocopium sp. clade C. Next base: position 149,643 of record BGPT01001731.1, on the reverse strand, counting down.
AATGTATCCAACAGTTCACTTGTGTGCCCTTTGTCGTCGTCGACAATACGCAGTAGCATGCGTTGGCAAAACACAGACAGCAACGCGCTGGCAAGAATGGTGCGTGCCACTTCTACCAAATATTATGATTGGAAATGCAGCAAGCACTATGAGACTTGTACAGGCTGAGTTGCAACATTTTCTAGGCCAGCAGGCGTATCGTGTGAACACAGTGTCTCGGCTTGGTGCTGGTTTTGATGGCAGCAATATTACAGATTGCAACTGTTGCCACGCAGCGCGCATGACCTATGAGGGAAATAAGCCTATCACCCCGCGGCTGCCTGACAAACTGCATAGTCATGCTCGGGGAAGGTTAAGGTTGAGGGGTCGTTGTGACATGCAGAGGCACCAGCGCAAAAAGGTTGGGGGACAACATTGCGTAAAGGGTAACCATTTACGCACGTGTGAAGGTAAAACAAGCATTGTAGCATTTCCATGTCGTTGGGTAGGCCCCGTGCGTGTGAAGGTAGCCAGGCATTGGTGTGCGAGGTGTTACGGTCATGCTGTGAGTCAGAACCAAAAGATAAAGTACAAATACCAGAAGGAGGCAAAGAAACAACGGGTTGGAATGAATCGCACGGGTACGGGTCGCTCAAGTAGGCCGCGTGTGGAGGTGCTTGGCAAGTATTTGGAGCCCAGGGCGCAGGTGTCATGTCAATTGGCAACTACAATTCCCGCGTTTGCTGCGTGCAATGGAAAAAGAAGAATACGAAAACTACAGGCTTCTTGTGTTGATTCAAGTATGTGCATCAAGCGAGCGGCCCCGCAACACACAAGGCAAGGTGCTAGCAGAGCCTGTCGGCTTGGGGACGCCAACGCTCCTTGGTGCCTGCTTACTGTTGCTGGCAAACCATACCGGCTTTGGGATGCCAGTGCCACCTGTTCCAAGGTTCTGGGCACTGGGAGACCCTATTGTAGCAAAGCCACCTGCACACGACGGATCAACTCAAACACTCTGCTTGCTGATGCGTGTTTTCATATGTGCAAGAAGCGAAAAAAATATGGAATTTTACGAGGCTTTACCTGTGCAAGCATGCAAGGTTATAAACTATTTGATGCTTCTTTCGTACATAAACTGGGAGCAACATGCTCAAAACATTGTATGGTCACGGGGAAACAAAGGGCAAACACATGGAAACCAAGAGAGACGGCACCGCCTGTCCGATTTCAAGGCGGTGGCGCAGAACAATTGCAGTGTTTCGTTTGTTTGGCTTTTAGACATGCATATGTCCCAAGACAATGGAGTGATGAGTATGTAGCGCATTGCTGCACCTGTGGTCGCGGAGCGTGCAATAAACACGGAGCCTGGGAAGTCGGATACTTTCACTGCCTACTTTGCCATGGAAATGACGATCCTTTATTATCTGCTGCAAAAGATACTTTTGCAGTAAGATGTCTCAAGAAAGCCTTTCAAAATCAAAAGTTATTGTACACAAATGACGAAGCTTTTCGTGAATTTACGCTGGTGGTGTGTGCAGAAAGAAGAAATACTCCCGCGGAAGCAGCGTCTAGTGACGAAGAATTTTCTAATATGCAGCCTCGAGAAGCGGCAAGCGCAGGGTTAACTTGGGAGGATGCGCAGCAGCTGGTGGCAGCAATCTTGTTATCTCGGCTTGGATCAGCAGACGNAGACGACGTAGCAAAGGTACTTGGACAGAGTTGGGTACCGACTTGGGATGGCTGGAAGGAACTGCGAACATGCACGACAGAGTCTTGTTGCGTTGCAATCGCAGACCGAATGTGCGACATTGCACAGGTAAATGCCGCTGACCGAAGCATGACCGACACCCAAGCATTAAGAGCTTTGGCGGCTGACGGGTTCAGGCGGCAGCGGGCGCATGCACACGGCGTCAACAATTGCCTAATTGATTCCCTGATGCTATGTTTGTCCAATGAAGGCATTTTGCCAGAAAACTTGATCACAGATGTCGCAGCCAGGCGACGTGTTGCAGCTGCATGCAGAAAACAATTGATTCAAGAGGTTGGGAGAGTAGTCGCTCCAAGCGATAACGGCTTGTTCCCTTACCTAGATGCACACCGCGACGGTCCACGCATTCTAGCCTTCTTGTTGCAGAGGTTTCGCACTGTCGCGCGTACCAATATACTAATTTACGTGCACGACCGATTTGGTGAAAACACTGTAGACCCAGACCGGAACAAAATTTTTGTTCATCTTGGGTTCGAGGTGGGGCTCGACGTACGGAACGTCGACGTGTAGATATTAGTATCCTCTGTTCAAGGCAGAGGGTATCATTTTGATAGTTTGCTGCGCCAAACAACTGCGCGGCAAGTGGCAACGACCGGAAAGCGACGCAAATCAATCGCAGAGAGTGACGCAAAGGAAAGGGAAGAAACACCTGATGCAACAACATTGCAAGGCAGTGAGTGGAAGCAAAGGCAAGCGAACAACAGGTGTAGTATGAGCAGGAAGCTATGTGACAACATGGACGGAACAGTTCAAGATGCAGATCAAAGAGCAGAACATCTATTCGCGCAAATGGGATGGCGTCTTTGCGATTCAAACGTTGATATCTCTTGGCTCGATGCCTTGCTACGGGACCTACTTTTTCATGGATACCTTTCTGCGGGACCATATCTGTCTCCGGAGGCACGCTATCAGCTATGCAAAACATGTCAAACACATCTGATACGTAAGCAAAAATTGAACCGGGAAGAGGAGCAGACTTTAAATTTGCAGACACATCTTGCGTCTGCAATCGCTTTTTTCCTAGACAGCAGCGGCGAGGGGGCAAATGCTGAAGTATATTGTCATGATGCAACCGCCACTGATTTGAATGCACCGCGACAGTTATAGCATCGGTCGGTTCGACAGCCTGCTGGCACCGATTTTCCGACTTTACTGTTACCAAAATGGCTCTTATGCTGCTTTGTTGCCTGCTGCACAAACACTGCCGCAGCAAACGCACTCCATGTCCGCAAGCAGCTCCTTGCGCAGAGACGCTGAGGAGGTCAGTGGCGAAAACATTGGCAACATAGAGCAAGCGCAAAATAAGCAGACGCAGTTTACTCCTGCAAGCAACCTTTCCCGTCAGGAAACCTCTGATCCATATCGAACGGGCGAGCCGGTTACCGGCGAAATCAGCGGCGACTTGGAGCAAGCGCGAGAGATTTTGCAGCGCTTTTGTGACAGCCGCGGCGCAAAGGTGCAAATCAGTAAAGCAGATGTTCATCGTTTGAACGAAGTGTGGTCGGATAAAGGATGCAGAAGGTATTTTTCTTCATACATTGTTGCAAGCGGGATTGACATTTGCAGATGGTGGGATGCACCACGCCCGCCGTGTGGCAGATCAGTTTNGTTGCAAGCGGGATTGACATTTGCAGATGGTGGGATGCACCACGCCCGCCGTGTGGCAGATCAGTTTCGCACTTTTTGGAACTGCTGCACGCAAGGTGCGGGGCAAAAACTAGCAACAGCTGCCGCTGCCTCAGCAGCGAAAGGAGACCTATCGAACCAAAAAGTACAGGCTAGCGATGAATGTAGTCAGCCAAAGTCTAACAAGTTGAGTGATGACGGCGGCAAACGCGGGCCAGCAAAAAAGGGAACAGGCCCAAGACACGCAGCTGCTGCCACGAAGACATCGAATGAAGCTAAAGAAGCAAGCTCACGGAAAGGAAAGAGGAAGCGACTGCGGCGAGAGGTGAGCCCAAGCACATTTAACACCCGAGACATAGCGGTGCCTCTTCGTCGGGTTCGCCAGAAAACGGCGCCAGGAACGTTAAAGGAAGACACCGCAGGAGGAGTGTTGGCGGAAGCAACAGCACTGAAGACAACCACGAGTGAGGACGGTGATATATATGTCTTGCGGTTATGGAAGCCTTGTCAAGGCAATCAAGATCCACGTGCTGCATATGATGCAGCAAGAAAGCACGCGGCTGCTCTACTTTACGACAAGCCCACCTTGCCGGAACGCTTGNCAATCAAGATCCACGTGCTGCATATGATGCAGCAAGAAAGCACGCGGCTGCTCTACTTTACGACAAGCCCACCTTGCCGGAACGCTTGCGAACAGCAGATGACCCAGAGAAAGCATATGAGTTGCCGGATTTCCATTGTGCTTTCCGAGGCTGCGGGCATGAGTGCGCAACCGAATCTGCTCTGGCCGCGCACATCGTGGATCACCACACAGATGCCTTGCACAGCTTATCCTTGCAGTGGTCATCGCAGGTTCCGGCACCGAAAGCAACCTTTCAAGCCTATCAAGCGGCGTTATGTACCGTGACGGTTGTTGACCGCGGCTAACGTTTAACGAGGGTTGATCGTAGATGTCTACGCCGACTACGTATGAACTTGCTCGGCGAACAAGTCGGTGCAGCAATTTGCTTTGTTTGCGCACGTAGGTTCCCCTTCTTGCAAGGTTTTCCAAACCAACAGATTACACGGCAGCAGGCCTTTGATCAACAGACAGGGTTCTTTTTCAGG
>BGPT01001731.1:108864-129006 GCA_003297045.1 Symbiodinium sp. clade C Y103 | reverse complement strand
GCTGCTGCTGCTGCTGCTCCTGCTGCTGGAAGGCTGCTGCTCCTGCTGCTGCTAGGCTGCTGCTGCTGTTGCTTGTGCCAGAAACTCTTCTTCCCTTACGCGCTCCCNTGCTGCTCCTGCTGCTGCTAGGCTGCTGCTGCTGTTGCTTGTGCCAGAAACTCTTCTTCCCTTACGCGCTCCCCCTTGCGTCGGCCGGGGTCGGCGGATGTCATATGATTATATGATGATCCTTTGGACACACGATCTCTCAGTTTGAGTGGAATGTCTCTCAGAGATGTTCTGGCTACAGAAATGACAAGAACAGCATCTCTTTGACAAAACCGAGTATTGTTGTACTGTCCTCAGCACATACAATCGAAGTTTGCCCTCATGAATGTACTGCTTCCCTCAGACACATTTAGATCTTGCAAGCAGGCCCGAGTAACAAGACTTAGGTTTCTCTTCATGCCATGGCTCACGAATCTCAGTTTGCATGAATTTGACATTATTCACTGTGTCCAGGTATCAACATTTTTTCATTAGGTGCATTGTCCAGGATGAATAATCTATACTACGTGATAATTGTTTCAGATTCCATTTCCCAACACTGGACATTGTGACTCATCGCTCAGTTTCAAGCTGAAGTTCCCGAGCTGGACGGCAAAAGGCGCGACACCGGGAGATGTTTCCAGTTCTTGCTGGAGATATGCAAGGCTTATGGCCCCTCGGAAATGTGAAATCATTCTGAGTTCACCCCAAAGTTATCCCCAAACTCATGAAATCTATACATTTTTTTTTCGAAAACATATATAATTGCTCCCTTTTACCTCAATGGTCCTTAAGGACTTCAAGCTGAAACCAGCCTGTGATTTCTGCCCCATCCAGTAAGCACCATCCGCTCGGTAGGTTGGGACAAGATCCGCAACACCAAGCAGCAGGTGCTGCAGTACGGACGCATCATGGCCGGGATATGAGATGACTTGTAATATATAGATATAGATATACATATGGTACCTCGAAATGGTGGATTTTGCCATCCTTTACCCCCCACTTTGAGGCGTACCAAATGGAGGCGAAGCGTGTCACCAAAGACTTAAAAATCCATCCTCCAGGTAGGGCCAAAAGGCATGGATTTGCTGGACAAATTTATGGCCTATGATCCAAAGAAGCGATGGCGCCTCGGCTTCCTTGCTGTGAGTACTGTATCAAGGATTGACCCCCCAGGGATGGCAATTTATGGGAAACTTGTGATTAATGTGGGCAAAAACCATGATAAACCATGAGAAACCATCAACTTTTCGGAGTAGCCTATTTCCAAACAAATCCAATTGGATCCCGCTTTGTCTTTTTCAGTAGGTTGCTTTGAGAAACTGTGCAGCGCGTGCTCTGTTTTGCATTGAAGGACCCGTATCTTCCCAGCCTTGTCTCTACAGTATATGCTTGCTGTGAAGATTGTCTTCCAGGGAATCCATGCTTTAGCTGCTAGACTGCTAGAATTTATGCGAGCCAACAAATTCCATAGCCAAGCTATTTTTATTATCATTGTTGTTATTATTCCGAGACTATTGGATACTTGAATTATTGCGTTGTTTGCATTGTTCGCATATGTTTCTTATGATATGCAGGATGACACCTTTCTGTGATAAATGACTCTGTTCAACAAGCTCCTCCACTTTGTGCAACGCTGAGGACGGCTCGGAAAGGTTTGCAGCATCCTTACTTTCAGGAGGATAGCAGGCCGAACAGCTCTGTTGAAAGGTTCAGCTGCTGTGACACACTAATTAGCTTGTACTTATAGTAGATACTTTGTTCACGCAAACTTTCCCTGAAATCCTTGTCAAATTCTTGGCACTTTCCTAAAGGGTGTTCCATTTCACATTCTTTCTCAAGTCGTTGCAGTATGCCAAAGTTCCAGGTTCTGCTGTGCGTTGTTATCTGGGAAGTCTCCCGAGGATTTGGACAGTTACAGACAGTTACACAGAAGATCCCTTCTGGCAGGCAACTCGCACATGGCGGCGCTTAAGGGCGCCGACCTTGGCACTACAGCACCATCTGGAGCTGAGAATCCAACTGACCTGCAGCTGAGGTTGGGTCAACTGGTATGGGAAGCCAGGCACTTCGGCATGAAATAGATCGAAGAGGAGCGCTTGACCAATGTAGGAATGCGCTTGCACTGTTTTCCATAGTCTATAGATGTCTATAGTCAGTCTTTTTCAGCTTTGTCGGCTGCCTTCCACTTCCAACACAACCAACAGGTTGAAGATGAACTTTCCCAAGATGTTGGGTGACTGCAATGGTTTGGACTGTTGTGATTGTCTTCGATCCTTGCTTTCCACAGTGGCTCCCAAAATTGTAACCCCAGGTGACCTGTGCATCAAATCCATTGGACCGCATTGGTCCCGCAGTTGTTGCTGCTAGCACATTATGTTCATTCGTCCACACAAGCTGTGAAGGATCCCACTGGATGGCATGTATGCAATCTACTGCCCATATGATTGCAGGCTACTACACCGACATATCATGACATATCTATATCTAGTCTACATCCATGTTTTGTTTTAAAACACTTTGATCCCTTCTGGCACAATACATCTATCGTTCATATTTCTAAACCCCAGAACCCAGAAATCACGTGGCATCCTGGCGTCATTAGAGTCACCCTGTGAGGCCGCGTGTCGGTGACCCGCGAAAAATTTGGGGCAGCTTCGCCAGCGAATTTGCTGCAAGCAGTCGCACTGCAGAAATTCACTCCGCTGACGTTACCAGAGCTTAGCTCTGCAGCTTTGCAGAGAGCGTTGGGGGCGCCAAGTGTGGGGTGGTGGAAACTTCGCACAACGGTGGGAATGCCACCGCATTCTAGCCTCTGAGGTTGTGTGGTTTGGAACGATCTATGACTGACAAATAGAGAAAGATAGCTTCCCTGCCACAAAGATCTGAAAGAATTGGGTAATGCCACCGCAAAAGCTCAGGATTTCAGCCACATCTGCAAATCACGAGGGAGAAGGTCGAGGGTTCTTTCTAAACCAACGGAACAACCTCGGGGATCATTTCGATCATTTCATTAGTGGTTGGTCCTGCTCTGGACGTCGTTCCGCAAGGTCCACATCTTGTTTCACCCAACTCGTTTCTAGCTTCTCGCAGCTGGCAGCCTGTGTTTCGGAGTGGGCCAAGAGTTTCAGACCCTGAAACTGTAGACTTTGGTCCTTTCCAATGTGGTGAACCCAACAAGTTTGGAGGGTTAAACCACCTATTTCTGATGAAACTGGGGATGGTTTACTATTGGGTTTACCACATGACAACTGAAAGGGGGAAAAGGCCCGTATATGAGGCACAACACTCATGATCCTATTGGGCAAAGACCAACCTGAGAAAGATCTCTATGAAGAGATGCCGTCCCGAGGCACGGTTGCTGGCCATAATTTGCTGCTTTTTTTGGTAGCAGAAGGTCAGCTTGTGGATGGACAACACTAACTGAAGCGCAAGTTGTGAAACACTGCACTCCTGTCACAAAAGCAGCAATGGCACACTTGCCCCAAACATCCCATCAATGCCGCGGTGTCACTGGAAAGATACCGGCACTAGGTTTAGTTTTAACATAGGGTACCCATGGGTACCCCTAAATCCGTTTTCAGACACACCTAGACGGTATCGTAGACTGAAATAAGATGGCAATAGGGCTTCACTCCTATCCTGGTTGCAGTTATGGGTTCGTCTCAGAATTGGTGAACCCAAACAGTTGCCATTTCACTGGGGGAAGATGGAAAAAGACAAAAAAAACACGGATGGGGTCCATGGGGTTATGCAGTACACCACTTTTTCACATCAGCCTCCTCGCCGTACGTTGTCCCGGATGCAAGCTGACGATGACTTGATATTTCTGTCTCAGGAAGATCTGAAGCCTTGAGAAGTGTAACTTTAGAGTCTGGTGCTTGATAGTTGTTCATGAGTTTCGACCAGGTTTTGCATTTGTGAAAGACTCCTAGGTACGCTGGCATATTCTTGTTGACCGGTCTGCTTCTTGAGTTGAAGATGCGCAAAGATGGGCAAGAAGGTACTAGTTGTTTCCTGTTTTCCGCAAGCCATGCATTGTTCATGTTGAAAAGAACGTGACCCAACCTACAACGCGAGTCTGTTGGGACACTAATTCACTGGAGTCAGAAGTATGGCAGCCTTTCTGGTGGAGCAGAGATGAGCAGAACATCAAGTCAAGTCCCCCTTTTTCTGAGGCGGATTGAGATCAATCCCAAATTCGATGCTGACCTGTCGCCTTTGGATGACGCCTTGGGAAACTGCGTGCTGGGCGAAAGACCACGCAAAAAGAGTGAGGCTTGATGGCCAAGCTGTGGGTATCCTTGAGTATCTCAAACACTTTTCACTGGAATGGCTATAGCATCTATAGGGTTCAGGCTGGTTACATCATATCCATAATTGGCTGGAAATCACGGCCAGATATTTGGTCCTGCTGCCTGCCATTTTGGCTGTTTGGTGCGGGTACCCGGCAATAGTCTTTGCTCAGAGTCTGCGCTGTAAACACGTCCCGCAAACTTTCAGCGGGGGATCAGGAGTTGCGGGCTGACCTGTGGCAGGGACAGGTTGATTTTTCTCCCTCAGATCCCTATGCCTTGCTACAAATTGACAGGTGGAAAGTCTACCATTCAAAGATCATTGCCTAGGGAAACAGTTGATTTTCCACATCGTTTTGTGGATTTGCTGGGAGGGAACAGCATTTTTCAGGGCATTGGGATGTCTTGGCATCATCGTAAGCTTCAGTGATAGGTCAGAATGCACATCACCAAATCCAAACTTTCTGGAACATAGGCAACATATGGCAACATTTGAAATCTTCAGGTCTTTACAAAGGCCATGTCATTGTGTCATGAAGCGACAGTGAAATTTTGGGTATATTGATCCCATACCTACTCTACTACCCATAGAGACGTCCTCAATGGATAGATCCAGTACTAAACCAGAGGTTCTGATGGTTCTGGGGGCGGGGGTATTTATGGGACTTCCCAAAACGATAGAACAGCTTCAAATTCCCATAATTTCAACAGGATTCTACCAACTTCTATCTCTTCTGGGGTTTCTATACTATTATATAGGGGGAAGAGATTCCTGATATTACTGGCCCTTTCTGATCTTCCGACACAATGTTTCTTGTGCGCCAGTCTTCACAATCTTTTCCACTCACGAATCGCAAAATGAGTTGGTGCAAGCCTGGGAATCTCAATTTGAATATATTTGAATCAATTTATGGCCGTTTTGTGGGGAAACATGAAAAACACCGATACGTACACAATATGTTATCAGCCATAATAGCCATGCACAGAATAGCCATATCATTTCTTCAAATAAATATACATTGCCCAATAGGAAATACCAACCACAATAGCCACAATACCCAGATAGTCCCGTCCGAGTTGAAGGAGATCCAATGGGATTGCAGCCGCAGCAAGAATCGATGCAGAACGCCCATCGGGGGAGAGACCGCTTTTCTCGGGTGGATAAGAATGTGTTCTCCACATTTACTTGTCATTAGATTCATTAGATGCACCCCTTTTCTGGCGTTGTATGCTGATTCATACATGTTGTAGAGTTTTCATGTCTATTGGTGGTATTACCAATGTTGACTGATCCAATTATATGCACGGTTTTTTGCATTGGATATCAGATCCGTATTTCAATATGGCTGATTTGCAGATATCTTCACGAGCTCCAGTACATGAGCCATGTAGAAGTGCCAGCCCTCCCCATTCATCAGCTCCCATGGCCATGGCCAGGCAAAGAAGGATGGGTACATCGACAAGGGGGACTTGCTCTTGCTTTGGAAAAGCAAAGCTCCGACCGTAGATGGCCACTTGATCTGGAGATGGTCCGAGGAGAGCAGCACCATTGAGAAATCTTGGGTTCTGTAGACTCAAAAAGACGAGGTCGCTGCAATGGTTATGCGTACACAAACCCACATTTCATCTTTGAGGTCAAACTTACACTCATACCCCTCATACTTTGCATGCTTGATCCCAACACAGGAACAATTCCATACCATCATTGAGCCCAAGAAACCAAAGTAGAGGATTCCATTGAGCCCATCTTTCATTGGTTTGCTTTCTTTTTATGGGTCAACCCCCTGATGCCCCCGGTGAATACCCCACATCAACATACATCAACCCAAGTTTGGGACAACCTGAGTCTGGCTGCCGGCTCGCACGGTGAACTCCCGCAGTTTGATTTGAGTAAGTATGGGTTAGGTCGTTGGGCACCTCAAACTTGGACTGTTTTGTATCAACAAAACCTTGTGCATTTGTGGTTCCCAAGGTCTTAAAATTTGGCTATACCATGCTATACCTATGTCATTTGCATTCATTTGCCAATTTTTGTTTGGTTTGCATTCGCGTATTGGTGGGGATATCCCCTTGAAACCTCCAGTTGAAAAGCCGCAATTGGTGACATCTTCTAGAGCCAGTTTTTGATGGATAAACTGGTCAAAGGTTTTACTAGTTCTCGTGACTTTGCCTTTGAACCGCTTTTGGGACCATGTGTTAGCCCCAATAACAAAAGATGACGATACCCCATCCAGTTGCCCCATGACATACTCTTTGGATCTCTTTGGGGGTCTGCAAACCACGGATAATTTTGGGGGGTTCCACATTACATATAGAGATACTCGCACCTAACATCCCGTTGAAGTTCGCCCCAGGTTCACAGAGTGCTGGATCCACCTCTGGCTCTTCACCCAGAACCGAGGCCTCCATTTTTTTGGATTCCTAGGGGCCTTGTCAGAGAAGTATCGGTGACATTTTCAGACCCATGGACGCCATGGACCTTCAGATTTTTGGGTGATTTTTGAACAGCTAAAAGTTTGACAAACACCACACGTTAAGTATGTGATCGAAGTCCGAAGGCAGTTGTTTGGCCGAAAAGGTTCTATTTCACAAAGACAAATTCCAGACTGGACGTCATCTTTCAGAAGAAGTATGACACGCGCGTTTGGCCGGAATTGGCAACATACAGTATCACTTATTTCTTGGCTGCTTCGCTGTAAACCCCAGGACGTCATGAAATTCTATTTCATAGCTTTGCTTGTTGATGCGTTGATATGGATCAAAATTCTGCACTGGACACTTATATCATGGTCTCTAGGGGTCTCTCACTCAAAATGACCCAAAACCGTGGTTTACCACGCCTGAAGTTTTGATCCCTGATAGGCTGAGACGATCGAACTTGCATGGAATCCCCTTGGCTTGGAAGCTGAAGAGTTCCAATTGGCACGGGAAGAGCAAGGCGAGAAACGCGGAATACATCATGGGCATGGGCTTTCATTATCAGTAGGATGATCGCGATGATGATGATGATGATGATGATGATGATGATGATGATGATGATGATGAGGAGGAGGAGGAGGAGGATGAGGATGAAGAAGAGGAGGAGGATGATTGTTACAAAACAGAAACTTCATGGGAATTTTGTTCACACAAAAATGAATTGGGATCTTGACTGGATGATATTACCCCATTTAGTCATCACAAATCTTACAAGAACTGAACCTATCTTCTGAATCACTACATCATATTACATCCAGATTCTAGTTATCCCATGAATATATAATATGTATCTTATTCCCTTACAATCACTATAGATCTTAAAAATCAAAAAGCAATTTTTGTTCATCACTATAGTACTATAGATAAATATACATTCTTTAACCCAGATAATTACAGACCATTTCCGCATGGGAAATCCCTGCGACGGAATGCTGCCAGGTGACAGCGACGGCGAGTATCTCTGGAACCCTCTCGGGCTGAAGGCTCCGAAACCTCAGGAGCTGCAGCTGCGCGGCAGCGAAAACGAAGATCATGCATATGTTCGGCATCTCTAAATCATGAATTGTGTGTATACCAAAGAATTACATACATGGTATGTGTATATGTATATGTATATATATATATAATACAAGGTGTATATTACATATATTTGTATGTATATATATATATATATGTATAATTCATATAGACTCACATAACATATAATCAACAGACATAAATACTGTATCACACATACAGAAACACCTGCACGTTCATTTAGTTTGCACATGTAGCTATTCCCAGCTAGGGGATTTAGCTTTTGGTTATCCTCCACGACCAGGAGAAGGAATCGCCCCCGCTCATGACGAAGCCACCACCAGGGCTTGAAGATATGGAAGGCATCCCGTTGGAAGCCACCTGGAATCCACCGATGAAGTTCTCCCGGAAATGGCAGAAATGGTTGGACAACAAGGGACCCCCCAGAGAGGAAACACCTCGTGGTTTCCTGCGGAGGCACCCCCCATCCTGCGACGACTTGCATTTTTTCATGGGTAAAAAATGGTTTCCAGTCTGAATATGTTGATTGATCACCAAAAGCGTGGAATTTTCCAGTTCCACTTTAGATTAGCAGAGGATCATCATAGCGAATCTTCAGACCCATCACCTCAGCTGACAGGCACTGATTATCCAAGCCTTTGGAGCCGCTCCACTACCGCAGGCTGCAGACAGGGGTGAGGAACTTGCTAGCCCTGGAGCTTGGAGATGCGGAGGATGAGGGCGTTTGGCTATTTGTGGACTTAGACCCGATTGTATCCTGTGAATCCATACTTTTGCCACTTTTGCGGATTCGAATCCCCAACTTGTTCATACATTCACAACCTCCTAGAAGTACCTTGAAATGCCAATCCATTTGAAAATCGATGGGCCAGGTACAGTGGACAGCTATGAGCCCGATCCCATCGCAGATGAAGTCCTTGCATCTGAGATTGCCACCGTGCTTCACATGATGCAAACAGGAGAGACGACTGTGTTAGAAGAAAGACAAGATGGGTGTGTAAAAGCGTCTGTGTGTAAAAGCCTTTGTGTGTGCGCGCATTCGCCTGTGTGTGTGTGTAAAAGCGTTTGTGTATAAAAAGGTCTGTGTGTAAAGGCGTTTGTGTGTAACAAGCGTCTGTTTGTAAGTGCATGTCCGTAAACCCGAACCTTGCACAGTGTTGTCCCCACTTTGTTGGAAACCCTGAATGATTGGAAATTACATGCGTGATACCGCATGTTTTCTTTGCTGAGATCCGTATTCTTTCTCTGAGTGACCATCTGACATCCTCAGTTTGCTCTTGTTAACTCAAAACCAATTGTCATTGCCTTTTTGCCCCTTATATCTCCTATCGGTGAATCTCCTCATTTTCTGAGAGAAAAAGGGCCCAAGTTGATCCCCCGAATTCCTCCGGAGGAAAGTGCTCTCCGCCTTGGCTGGGCAGCCAAAGCGCACAGCGCAAACCCAGGCGCCCTTGCGGGGAGATGGTCTGATCCGTTGGAAATCCTCAGCTACAAATTGCCATATAAGTTTACCCATAGACTAGGTCAGAACAGGTGTTTCTCTGAAATTTTTGGGGAAGAAGACTAAATCGAATCATTTATCGTCAGTTTCGCTATGAACATCTATGAACATGGCCATTTGGGGGGGTACACCCCATTTTCAGACAGACCCACATGTTGTTGCTGCTTTTGTTTTTGTTGTTGACACAATTGATGTTGTGTGAAGGATATGTGAAGGATATGATTGTGAGGCAAAGGATTTCATAGTGACTCATTATAGCAGCCGTTGTCTGGGATTGAAAGAAAACAGCACCTCCGTTCTTGTCCCTCATTTGGGTTTTTGCAACAATTGGGGTGGGCTGCCCCACAAATCATACAGCGATGTACAGAATCGTGTGTCATCATTTTCCCCACTGAGATGGCCATAACTTGGGCAACAACCCCCCCGCAACGAGGACGCGACATGGACAAGTACCTGAAGTCCGCGGATCGCCCTTTTGGCCAGCTCCAGGTGCTCCGGATTTGGTGATGTAAATGATGTAAATGGGGGATTTCACCCCCGAATTTGATCCAATTTCTGGCCATTGTTCATGGGAACATGGTGATGAAACAATGGATTTTGATGGATTTTGGGGGTTACCGGCTTACCCTTTTTTCATACAAACCAAATGTCCGATTTTGGTGGTTTTCAAACATGACACGAGATGATTTTTTGTTGGATGATGCTGAAGGCATGAAACAAGCAAGATGTCTTGTGTTGTTGGGATTTTATATATGTAAGCGTGTGTTTGACTTGTACATCCAACATTGGATGAATCATTTGATGTGTTTGACTGTTTGACGATGCCAAGATTTGGGATACTTTCATCACAGTGGTTGGCTTGACATTGCCCAGTGGTTTTTTCGATGCTTATTTTTCCAACATTTCACGAGTTCACTGGGTTTTGTTTCCGAAAGGGAATTGGGCCTTGGTGTGTGCTTCACTTGGGATGCTGAGATGGGGGTTACAGTCGGTGTTGCGGTTCGGGACATTTTACATGTGTTTGCCAGGATTGCCTTCGTAGAACAGTTGGGAATGGTTCAGAAAATCAGATAAAATCAGGGGATGCCTGATTTTCGCAGAAAAAGATGGGGTGTTCTGTATCAAGGTACGGCATTCCAATAGTGCGGGTGGGCGCCATCGGCAACGCCACGTTGCGCCAGGAGCGTATCTCCCTTTTGCACCTGGACAGGCTCATTTCTGAAACTTGACAGAAAGGGTCGGGAGCTGTTGAGGAGATTAGCTGATGGATTTCTCCAGGTTTTCCCATATGTTTTATCTCTTCTTTAACAGATTTAACAGGAAAACAGTGATGGTGAAATTCTGAGAGGTGCTGAAACGATCTGAAACGTACTTCATATCCTCAACATTCCTCAACTGGTGCATAGAATTCTACATGCATAGACTGCATAGATTTTGACTGGTTACATCATGTTACATCCCGTTCGGAGCCAGGAAGGAGATAGCCGATGGCTCTAGCATCACTTGCTGTCCACTAGGTGATGTTGCAAACATTTGCAAACCCTCTTGGCAGTTGTATATTTTGTATGTCCAGAAAGACTAGTTTTGGCAAGTTTTGGTGTCATCATGAGCTATGACGAAGTTGGCGGCTTACCTCATTACTTCATCACTAGCGCCGACTCTAATGGTTTCAGCATATTTTGGAATTAAGTCTCACTCAATCTCATTTAATGTCAAAATCATCATTTTTATGGGTTGTTAAAACCATCCCAAAATGGTAGGTTTATGGCATTGGGTTTACCACATTATTCCAGTGATCCATTCTTCATCTATTATTGTTGGTGATATGACAGTTATTAACCACTACTAACCATCATTGTTCATTGGGTTTACCACATTACCATGATGGGTTCAACTAAGACAAGTTAATGGCCATTGTTAACCAGTATTGACCATTACTAGCCATTATGAACCATTAAGAACCATTACTTAGCTTAGTTGAACCTTTCATGGCCAAAGATTTCAGGGCCTCCAGTGATTTCGGGGGTACAAAACTTGGGACCCATCGACCCAGGTCCATGGTGTGGATCCGCTCGGATGATCTTCCACAAGTTCTGTCCGTTCTGTGGCGTTTCTCGCTTGGCTGATCTCAGTTTTTAGGGCTCCAACTGTTCCACTCTTCCACGGTGTTCACTTGGAGAGACTACTTCACTCCACCCTACCTTCAGACCCCCGCAAGGCCTACCTCAATCATTGCAAGCTATAGAATATGGATGTCCATGGATATCCAGTATCACCATGGCTTGCACGATATGGAGAATCTTGGGATGGCTTCCCAGCCCCTTTTTTTTTTTATCCCCTTGACTGTGCCACGAATTCAGGTGTCCTACCCAGATGTCGACATGCAACTCGAGCCTTCACTGGAGAAACAATTCATCCAGCATCTGACCTGCAATGAAGGCCAAAGTCACTATATAAATTTGATATGTGGCCATCATGTCGCAGATAGACATGATCAAACCTGCAATGTTTTTTTCATCATCAGTGAACACCGCCATGTTTTGACGTAAAGCACGGAGGTCCTGGCACTGCGCTTCTTAGAAACTGTCTTCATACCTATAGTCCCAACTGTTAGCCCTGACGACGTGCCACCGGCGATCTGAGGTATGCATTTGGAACCCAAATGTAGGCAGACTTTTTTGAATCCGCGTCTCGCACGGTCTCGCAGATGCGCAGTGAACATGATGGGCCCCGCAGTTCATTGTGCTTCATTTAAGGGCATGGGTTTGGACAGGATGACCTGTCTGGTCACCTGCATTTGCTTGGCAACTTTTTGACCTGGTTGGTGGTTTCAACTAGTTCCAATCCCGCACATCACCATAGGGAATTCAAGGGCCTCAATCGCGGAGCATATTTTTGGGATGAAGTGAAACCACCAACCTACACCACTTTTTGCTGTTGTGTTTTTTTTCACCTTGCTGGTTTGGTGTTAACTTTTAAAGAAACATTGAACTCCAGAATGCAGAGCCCTCCACCCTGCCAATCCCTTTCAATTGGACAACTCCGCCAAGGTTTAAGCTCGTTGTTCTGCAAGTGCAGTGCAAGACGCCTGAAAGTGTCTTGAAATTGTTAGGCTGATGCCTGGCGTGTCGCAGCCCAGGAATTTGTGCCAGAAAGTTGGAAGGAACTATGATGAATGATGGCGCCACCTTTCTTTTGCCTCAATTTTGTGGTTCGTCACGTCAGTACGGCCGCGGAAGCAATGGCTACAGATGCTGCTTCCACCCAGTGGGCTATCAGAGTCTGCAGCCTTTGGCCAGTGATGGCCTGTATGCAGGATGCATATGCAGTGTGTACTGTTGGGAACTGTTGGGAACATAACGACAGGACTCAGTATGTGCACATCATACATAGAAATAGACATACCCTTGTCTTCAATGTCAATGTTGAAGTTTAACATTAAATTTGTCCAAACCCAATGCTTGACCTGATCAAACATCGTACTTCGTATTTGCTAGATACATTTAAAGACAATGCTCAACTATGTTTGAAGGGCTCATCATGCTCAATTCAGCAATATGTCTATGTCTCAATATATTGTATTATTGAAATAATTGACACATCGAGTGCCCCGTGTTTCACAAAAACCCAGCTGGAATGAGCTGGCGTGAAATGCCTGTGAAGTTTGTGTGAAATGCCATGTTTACCCGTGAAACACCATGTATACCCTTAAATTTTGCGTGAAGTTTGGAGCCTGAATTTTAGACTTCCTCGACAATACAAGTTTGTGATTTCGGGACTCTTACAAAAGAATTGGTCAAGAAGCGCTTTTGCTGGTTAAGCATCGTATTTGATGAAGCACTTCAACAAATACGATCTTAAACATCGCAGTTGGACATTGAATATATATATATAATATATAGACAATATACTATAGAACAATATAGAACAGAAACATAGATATGGCAAACATGATATCGTACTCATATTGATCGTATTGACGACATTAAGATACATTAAGCGTATTATTCATCATCATTTTCATCATATTACTCATATGAATCTATCAATCATGTTACTCATGTTCATCATATACATAAATATACCAACATAGATAAGTTTATGTATATATACAGATACAAATGTGCACACGTATGCGTGTGTGTGTATATATATACACATGCACCCGTATAGGTATACATGTACGCATGTACGAATGCACGGATGTACACATGTATACGTATATGATCGTATATGTTATATGCATATAGGCACATGCAATTCAATGATGTTTCACTGTGACATAAATCAATGCAGCATGGTGAAGCGAGCTCCCATGGCTCGATATGTAAGCTGAAGGGTGCTACTCTGGAGACCGCGAAATTTCGAATTCAGTGCTCCGTCGATTCCAATGCGGAGTCGACTACCCGAGCAAGCCGAGCAAGCCGAGCAAGCAGCGCAGCGGTGTGTTTGAAGCTGTTTGCAGTCGAAAGTTGCCTCGCCCAGCACCACACTGTTGCGCAAAGAATTGGGTTTTGCTTATTGTGTGTTGAGCAAGATCTTGTTTTCATGCCGCAGGTTTCTGTGGTGAAAATCTCACTTCGGTGGGAAAGGGCGAGTGTCTTTTTTCAAGGAGGGCTGCTGCGTGGGACATCATGTGTTTGTTTTCAGCTCATTTGTTCGAACGCCAAACAGGTTTGTAGATATGCAAATTGCAGGCAACCAGATTCAGCCAAAAGGGTACAATGAATTGCTGAATGAGAGCCCAGCACTTTAGCACATGCTGTGACCCCAACCACAGATCCATATTCCCAATGACCAGCTTCTGACTAGATGCATCTCTCAACATACTAATTGTATCTAATTGTAATATAATACTACAATGAAAATCTTTTGGTGAGGTAAACAGATCCAGATACAGCTGGTGAAAGAATCATTTGGAGGCGCGTCTCCGGTGAAATCTTTGGATGCTTTCCCCGTTTGAATCCGAGGGATTGTCTCAGACAGCTACCTCTCCACACCGACCAGCCTGGCATAATACTGCCGCTGCCAAATCCCGTGTACGGTTTTGGCACATAAATGCAGGGTCCAGGTTCCACGGTCTTTGGTCGCAGCGGCAATTCATTTCAATCTCCCATGAGGATCCATGAGGCAGCTGACAATTGAGACTTGTACATGATGGGCAAGATCAGGTCTCTACATAGGGAAGAGTTGAGTTTTGAGTACTCAGACCTTGTAGCTTCGCAAGATACTCGGAGAAACCTAGGATGAGAGGGTCAGGCACCCCCCCAATCGTAGCACTCTGGCACGCTGAATGTGCACCACACATCAACATACATCCTTTTGTGCAATGTTCATTGAAGTTAGTGCTGTCTTTCTTTGATCCTAAAGCCACAATTCCCTTTTGGATGGCTCGCAAAAAGTATAGTTGATCCCCATTGCTTGAGGATTTTCAGTCACCAATCGACCAATCTCCATTTTTTTGTGTTCTGATAATTGAAAATGGGAGGATTTGGGCTGCTTCTGACCAGAACGTTCCGGACTGTGACGGTCAGCTTATAGTAGGAGACATACGTTTCTCTTATCCCACTCCTTGTGGCAAACTATACGTTTTTCTCCAATAATAATATCGAGAATAAAATTGGATTATAAAAAATTTATCAATTATGTTATTTTCAAACATAGTGACAATATATGTCCTCCCTGTTGTGAAAGTCGTGGCGGCTGCACACTTTTCTTGGATTTAGCTTGGCGGACCAAGTTTTGGAAGTCGTTGCGATTGTGGTGTTTAGGTGGTGACTTGTGAATCCTGGAATTAGTAACATGTTATAGATGATTTGATGTAAAAATTGCGTTTAGGTTGTGTTTTTCTCCAATTTGGGGATGCTCCCTTAGTCTCCCTTACTCGCCCTTTGTCTCCTCTTCTGTCTCCTTGCTCTTGCCTGCAGCTGCTGCCTTCTCTCCCAAGCTTGCCTCCCTTGGTTTCCTCTTCTGCTCCAGTGCTGAGAGGTCCTTGAGTTGTAGTGTTTGGAAAAGAATGGAAAAGCGGGTGGCTACTAAAGAATTTGTTAGGAGATCTGGGATGCTCTCCCCAAATTTGATTTCGGACCTCGTTCGGACCTTGTTTATACCTCGACAGGTTTTTGAAAAGGTTTCTAATGGTAAAACAAGGTTTAGAAAATTCCTGACTGGGGGAGGAAACAAAGGAAAAAGGAGAAAAGAAATATTAAATGAAATCTATAGAATAATTATTATTCCATTATTATATTATATATTACTATATTATTATATATATATTATTATATATATATATATATTTTTTATCTTTATATACTAATATTTTTTAGGAAATTAAACAAATTGATACACTTGTAAGGCATTTATTTGCTGGAGAATTTTCGGATAAATGTTTGGGAAATTTTGAAATATGTTTTTTTGATTTTTATAGAAAATTTATTTTTTAAAATTTTGGAAAATTTTAAATTTATTAAATTATTTTTGTATTTTAAATTTTGTTATTTTAATGGTATATGATGTTTCAAAAAAAATATATGGGATACTAAATATTTTGTGGTTAAAAAAATATATATTTTTTATTTATATTTTTTTAAGAATATTTTTTAATAATTTTTTATTAGATAGATGGATTTTTTGGGAAGGAATTTTAAATATATTTTATTTATTTTTGTAATTAAAATCTAATTGTATTTTGCGAATCGAAGGCTCCGGGGGGTAATCTTGATTTTTTTATATATATATAATATATATATATTATATTAATAATAATAAAATATATCTTTGAAAATATATATTTTAATTTTAGCATTTTTTTTTAAAAAAATATAAAAATTGAATAATTAATATTTTGCAGAAAGTTAATTTTGAATAAAAAATTAAATAATTTTAAAGATTTAATTAATATATTGAAAGGAAAATGGTTTGTTAAAATTTCCCTAGAGATATACAGAGCGATTACGATTTAAAATGGATATAAAATAAATTTATATAAATCTTTTAAAAAATAATTTCTTTATAAAATGAAAATAAAAATACAAAGAACATTTAAATGGGTATATAGAAAAGATTTTATTTGGGATTTTTATTATTTTAATATAAATATAAACGAATATTTGAAATTCCGATACATGGATAAATTACAAAATACTAGAAATTACAAAAATTTGATTACAAAGAATCCAAAAAAAGCAAATACTAAAGAAACCTCTAAAAAATTTTAATTTACCTTTTAGAAATGGAAAACAAAATCGCATTTTCCGTATATTGGAAAACATCCAAATTGTTAGGTTAGATTTTTCTACAGGATTCCGTTTTCAATTGGAAAAAAATAGCTGACTTATCAGCCTCTGATTTCTGCTGGAATTATTATTCTGATTTTGTATTAGATTCTCCTTTTTTTAAGGAATTATAATTTTGAAATCTTTATTTCTTGACAGAAAATTAGGGGTCCTAAATCCCCGGGACCAATTCGTAAGGAAATTTTCTTCTTGGAAAATAACAAAATTATATAACAAGGAATTAGTATTTTAGCATTATTAATTTACAGGTACTTGAAAAAAAAAATAATTATATAAATCATTCGTACTATTTTGGAAATTAATATATTTTGTTTGCATTTGGGAAAATATTTTTTTTTAACGAATATATCGGGAAAATTAGATATTCCAAATTATTATTTTATTATAATATATATATTTATTTATTTATAAAGAACTATGATCCCTTGTTGATCGGGGATTTGCTAGGAGAAGGGTAATTTAATTTCTTGTCTAATATTATATTGTGGACATTTATTTTTTCCTTAATAGGTAGTTATGAAAATTAGCGGTAGCTAGTTGGAATTTATTCTTATTTTAGGAAGGGATGGGGCGGATTAAATGCCAAATATATGATTTTTTATGCGAGAACATATTGGCTTAGGTTACGCTAACCCCGGTTTAGGCCAATACCCCTCGACGCGTTGTATAATTTTATTTCATTATAATAAATTTTATATAATTACGTAACCCATTATTAATAAAATAATTCTATTTTTTATAAATATAATAAATATATTTAAGAAATAATAATTATTGGTGCCAATAATTGAGTCCGCATATCTGCCTTAAAATTGTAAAAAATAAAATCTATTCTGATATCTTAATTTCATTAAAAATTCCTTTTAATATATATATATATATATCAAAAAATACAATAAATATATTATTTATTATTGTAATTATTAAAAATCTCGAATTCTTAATTATTAAGCCAATATTCACACGAAAAACCATAACATTATACAAATCTTCATTTATTTCTCATATAATATTGAGGTAATAGCTCTTATCCGACAACAAAATTTATAAATAATTTTTAACCATCCATTTCCAAAATCATCCAGCCAATTTCGTATTCATATACCCGCTACTTCTTGAGCGACGCCTATTAAATCTTGAATATTTATAACCAATACCTGCTTAGGCTATGAAATGGTATTACTAGATATTACTACATAAGTCGCGCCATTACGAGCTATATTATTTAGCTATCCCTGACCTAAGCCGCGCATTCAGATACTACGATATATAATATAATTCAGGCTTCTCCCCCTATCAGATCTTGGAAATAAATGAGCAGGGGTTCAATTCCCCTTACCTCCTCCTACCCCGAACCCAGACAACCCACCCAACTTATTCCACCAAATCATTCCACGGAAGCATAAATATATAACCCCACCTCAAATAGCCGAATTTCTAAAGGTGAGACTTCGACGCAACTAAATATCATGGTCCTGAAATATATCCTTAGGCTTATCCCTAGTATTGCCTAATATTATTTTTTATAATTTTAAAAAATAAATTTTAAATAATATTAAAAAAATTCAAAAATGACGGCTTGTGTTTGTTTTTAATTTTTTTCTTTTGATGCGGCCGCTGCTGATGGCTAGGGTCGGCAAATAGCGATATTTTCGTAAAAAGCCCGCGAAAATTTAAGCGGACGAAAATAAATATATATTTTTAAGGTATTATCCCAAGAAATAATTTATTTCCTTACAATATTTAATTTTTAGGTAAAATATCGTCACCAATAAGTCAGCGAGGAAAAAGAAATAATGTAATTTTAAAAATTAAAAAATTATTTTAAAAAAAAACACAAATCTTAAGTCAAATTTAAATAATTTAATAATTAAAATTCAATAATATATAAAACCTCAATATATAAAAATTCAAGAATATAACAAAAATTCAACACACAAAAAATTAAGAAATTATAAAATTTCGATATATATATTTTTTTTTAAATCTATTTTTTTTCTAAAAAAATATACCTTAATATCCCAAGATTTTTAAAATAATATATTTAAAATTAAATTTTAATATTTTATTTATATATTATTTATTATTAAATTTAAATTCAAATTAAATATTAATTATATTTAAATTTACATATTTTATATAAATTTAGTAATTTAATTTCTAAATTTCCTTTTTAATAATAAATTCAATATTAAAATATAAATTCAAAAAATCCTATAAAAAATTAAAATAAATTAAAATAAATAAATTAATAAAATAAATTACATAAATAAAATTAAACTTAATTAATATAAGCCGAAATATATTTAAAAAAAAATAAATAATAAAAATAAATTAAGATAAATAATTAAGTAAAAATCAGCAAAAATAAAATAACATCAAAAAAATTAAGATAGGTCGAAATAGGCTTAGATAAATTAAGATAAGATAAGGTAATAAATATAGCTAAGAAGAGCTACAAACCAATGTTTCTCAATTATCTCTTATCATTGTTCATATTTCGAATAAAGATATATTGAAGATCAATATAACATTCCGGTCCCCGATCCTATGGTTTGTTCCTATTTGTCCAAATTATTTTATCTTCCCGCTCCCCCGTCCAAATATGCTATTTGGATCTATTTGGAACTTATTTGCAGCATGTCAAATTCCCAACCTCCCGTTTGCAGCACATTATTTACAGCATTTCCAGAGCCGTAACCTCCATTTGCACGCTATTTGCATTGGAGGCACATAGCACATACATGCTGCCTACTACGTGTTACCACTACATGTTGCTTGGATACAATACATATTTTTTGAAATCCCATCATAATCATACATATTATTCATATAATCTAGATTTCAAAAATATTGCCTTTGCATCCCTATATTTGACCTTCATATTAACTATCGCATGCCTTTTTTCACACGCGTATATATAAATTACCTACCTACACGCTACCTGTACACTACCCCCCCCCCCCACAAAAAAAAACTATTTGCTACCTGTATGCTGCCGCTATAGTACGTATGTGTAGAGCCTATGAACTAACTGTGTAAAGCCAATGTAAAGCCTATATATAGCCTACATACTATATACAAACTACATACTACCTACAGGTAGGGCCTCTATATTGCTTACATAGAGCCTATATGCTAGCTATATAGTGCCTATCTAAGCTATTTATATACAACCTGCATATAGCGCCTATACTACTGGACATATACTACCCATGTAGGCTACCTATGGGCTATCTATATACTATACTCACATACTTTACTACTCATATGATATGATCATATGCTGCATCAAACCCCCCATCCACCCTTATCCCCGCACCACAGGGGGAAGGAGGCAATTAAGACTGACATAAGTAAAAAAAAATAAATACATAGATAAATAAATAAATAAATACATAAAGAAATACAATGTGTATGTATGTATGTATGTATGTATGTATGTATGTATGTATGTATGTATGTATGTATGTATGTATGTATGTATGTATGTATGTATGTATGTATG
>BGPT01001731.1:52819-108731 GCA_003297045.1 Symbiodinium sp. clade C Y103 | reverse complement strand
ATGTATGTATGTATGTATGTATGTATGTATGTATGTATGTATGTATGTATGTATGTATGTATGTATGTATGTATGTATGTAATGTATGTATGTATGTATTTATGTATGTATGTATAAAAAAATATAAATAGTCATAAATACATGTGTTATATTTGTGAAATTAACTATATTAATATCACAATGGTATCGTATGCTTCATTTTATCTTATTTCACATATTTCATCCGATTTATTGGTTGGAAGCGACATCATCGTTGATTGCTTGCCTCAGGCTTTCAGAGGCAATTCCGCAAAGCTGCTGTGCCAACGGCATTTTTATACCCTGCCCACTACATAGCATGGGAAGCGCGAAATGCACTCACGTATTTCAAATGGGGAGGTGCCCTCGAATGACAACTCCTACCCCTTTGGTGCCCAAAGCAACGTAATGATTGGTCCTCATTCAGTGCAACAACCTGCACACCAGAACTGGATAAACGAACGCCAAATCTTCCTGCACGGCTCATTGCCAGTGGTGCGCTGCACTTTTGACTAAAAGTCTGATGTAAGCAGAGCAGATTCGAGATAAAAAGTGAATTTGCATATCAGAGGTGCAGATCTTACCAAGTGGCAAATCAGCCTGTGGATTTTTTCTGGCGCAAGATACTTCTAGAAAGTGTGATGAACCATGCCAAAATCTACCATTTCCCCCGGCTTCAAAACGAACTAACTTATGCTGATGCTGATGCTGATGCTGATGATGATCATGATCATTATCATGATGATGATGATGATGATGATGATGATGATGATGATGATGCTGCTGCTGCTGCTGATGATGATGATGATGATGATGATGATGATGATGATGATGATGATGCTGATGATGATGCTGATGATGATCATGATGAAGATTATGATGACCATGACGATGGCGCACATAAACATGAAAGCAGCCATGGCTACGATTTGCGCCAAAGTTGCACCAAAGGATTGATAGGTGATCCGTCCGCAGAGTGCCTTGCAGTGCGTCCGCATGGATGCTAAAGGGCATTCAACTGGTTCTCAATTTTTGGCGAAGATTCTGGGATACCAGATTTGGAGAAATCCGACGGTTTCCGATTTTTGATCCAGTGGATACAGTAAATCACCAAATCGGAGCAGGCTCTACAAATGGAGTACCTTGCCATGTCAAAGGATGAAACCACGTACATCCACCCCACGCGAGGACATTGCATGACGTAGCTCAGTGTGTCAGGACCAACATTTGCCGGATGTCTGTGGTGTTTCCGTGGTATTTCTGTGGTCCCATCACTGATGAATCACACAAAATCCATCCAAATCTCAAAGCATTGACCAAGGCCCTTGCGGCTCGCCGTCGTCGCCCAGGACCACGCTTGGTGGATCGTTTGGCGGCCTGGCGGTGGCTTCTTGAGGAACTGTCAAAACTTGTGATAACTTGTGAGCCGCCACGAAATAAGTAGTCCCAGAATGTCCCAAAAACCTTCGGCAGCGCCGGAATTTTTCTGAAATTTAGGGATTGTATGGGATTGTGAACCGCCATGCGCTGCCGGTCCTCTTGATGCAAGGGGGGCAGTCCTTCGGACATACCAGGCACTCGCAGGCTGGGCCTGATGGCCCGCAGCGAGAAATGGCAGCTTCAAGGAATCAGAGATGAAAATCGGTTGTGATACTCAATCAAGTTCAATCTGAAATATGTTCAATTATATAATTGTTCAATCATATTCCATCACTAAGTGTTTCCTTTGTTTCTAGATGCCTCTAGCGCGGCGGCTCGAAAAAGAACTGTTCATACGTTCGGCAAAGGATAGCACAGGCAGCTCCACCAGACAGTGCCACGTGGAATTTGTCCATCTTGTGCATGGTATATCATAGTATGATAAAATGTGGTAACTTGAGAAAGTTGAACTCCGAATCCGTTCATGCCACTGAACATTTATGAGGCTTTCAGCCAATGATCATGAGACCTCTTGAGCACCGGTACAGTACGAAAGCCACCGAAGCCTCTTTAGGCCGAGGTGCAATATGGGCAGTTGTTGTCCATGTCTTTGCACACTATCCTGAGCTCGCTGGTGTCATGTTCCAGCGCTGAGATGGTCAAAGCTGATGTTAACTTTTAATCATCGCCAAGAAAAAATACAATAGCTGCAAGCCTCACATTCACATTCCATGAAGACACATTCATTGATCAATTTCATTCAATTTCATATTATTTGAATGCATTTGATGTTATTTGTCTCAACCAAAGTAACAAGCATCGGGCGATAATTTCGCCATGTGCTGCAGTGCTTCCGAGCATCTTGCGATGTTCCGGAAGTGCCGCAGGAGGGGGGCTGCCATCTGGCCACAAGCCGCAACGACACAGTGGGTCCTGGTGGGTCCTGGTAAATCCTCAGCCTGTGGGGGTTGGTATCCATCCCATCCCCCCGACTCCTTGTTTGAAGGGGGGCCCGAAATGAATAGATATGAATAGACTGAATAGATCCAATACTAAACCAAGGCTTCTAGGGGTTGCGAATGGCAGGGTTGCGAATGGCAGGGTTGCAAATCAACTTGTCAGCGATTCCCGGGCGGCTGAGGCAAGACCCTTGACTGCCTGGAGCAGCGCCCGGATGTTTGTAGCCTGGAGGTACGATGACACAGCAGGGATGCAAATGTACTTTCTGCATCTTTCTGCCCTCTAATCCCTCGCAATTACACTCGTCATACCATAGATAGCCAGTGAGTCCAAATAACCTTGTACTGTAGGCAGGAGTGCCGAAACTGTGATTCATGTTCGCAATGCTGCGGTTGAAAGGAAAGCCATTCATTCTACTCATCTTCAAGGATTGATTATCCGTCTCATTCTTCAGCATTCACATGAATTTCCCAGTGAGCTTCCTAAAAGGTTGAGGTTCAAGTGCTTCCTAGAGTACAACTCACCGCGCCTGTCCTAGATATTCTATAATAGTACATGTTGGTTTATTGTTATTCCCCCAAGTATGGTAACAATGGGTTTTATTGACCCATCCTCATATCCAGCTATGATCAAATATGTTTACTATTCCATTGAACTATCTGCGTGCAGCCCTGACGCCATGCGGGCAAGCTGGACAAACAGGGCAAGATGGACACCTTGGTCACGACGTGCCACAGCGGCAACGGGCTCGGCCGGGATGGGGATGGTTATGGATGGAGGGTTTTGAGGCGTTGAGATTTCTATGTCTTCCAGTTTTCAAAATCAAATGCACCCAGTACATCCCAGTACTGCCACACCAGTCCACACCCTTTGCCGCGATCCTGCGCCCAGCCCATCCAGCCCTTTGAGAAGGAGTGCTCTGGACATTTTTCACAAAGAATTTCCGGGCAGTCCTTTCCTCAGGTACCGCTCTGCAGGGAAATTGGCGGCCAGAGATTCGCAGAGTAATTACTGTATGCAGCTTGTGTTTTTCGTCTGAGTTCCTTTAATCATATCATTGGTCATCATCGGCCCATCGTAATATTCATCCCATGATAGTCATTCTCCCATCCCATGATTGTGCGAGGTGTGGCCGAAAAATCTCTAGTCTTCTTGGTGCCTCTTGGTGAACGTCAAGGAATGGGAACCATCATCCCAATCGGCCCAGCTGCTGGAGGGAATGGCTCCCTTTGGTAGGTGCTGCTCCTGGAAGATCAGAATTCAACATTCCATGGGCGAAGAGTTAAGGACGACAGAGGTGAAAATAGGTCGCAGCATTTTTGTTATGTTGGTGAAATTTCTCGAACCCATTCTGGAGACACAGAGTCTTGCATTGTAGGGCTGCCTCCACAGAGATGTCCTATCGGTCACTGTATATCACATCCCATCTGCCGAGGAATAATATAGATCCATCAGAATAAAAGAGGTTTAACATTACGTGATTGATGCATGATGTGTAGGACCTGCTGATAAGTTATGGCCCCTCATCACTTGACATTACTTTTGCCGCGGAAACCAGCTAGGTGCATTGGCTCCATTTAAACACCATTTGCATGCTCCCAAAGACAAACAACGGGGTCCTGGCGCGCCATGTCGTCTGGATCACGAGCACTTCTGTCAGCCTCATCAGCTGCCGCACTCAAGCGGCTGGCCTGATCCTCAGCTGTGCCAGAATGATCCAGAATGCACATCTACTGAAATCTTTGTCCATCTTTTTCCCCCTACCATCCCCTACCTGTATTGTCTGAGATTGAATGCGATGAACCAACGCGTCCATCCTAGTCAGCAGTCTCAACCATTTTCAGGAAGTGTGCCGAGCATCTTGGGGCCGGATCCCTGCCCACATCTCTCATCATCTCATAATTCATCACAATTGATCATAGCCATAGCTCATCAGCATTCATCATGAATCAACATAATTCAACATAATTCACCCTATCGGCATATATCGGCTGCGTCTTGATCAACTTAAGGATACTTGATGGAGTCAACTTCGCCAAGTTTTTGAAGCCGGGGATCTGCTTCAGCATCCAACTCCTTCTGCATTTCCTTTGCTGCGCTTTGCGCAGCACTTTCGAAGCAAGTGGCCCTGGAATCCCTGGGAGGCCTGGCCTGGGCGTTGGGACATCCGTATGTCGATATAAGATGATATTTTTAAAAAAAATATATAAATCTTTTTTTTCAGATCCTCAACTAGTAGAAATATCTGAAATTAGGTGATATAAACAAGTGTCCCTAGTGAAAGGGCGTTCATGGTCTCCTGTAGCTGTTGGGAGACTAGCTGCTCTGGTCCAACCAACAGTTCTGCTCCGGAGCACGAAGAACAATTCATATATGATCATACAATATCATACATGTACACCCGTCTCGTCTATACCTAAAACACGCCTATCTGTCTATCTGTCTATTACCATCTCTGGTCTAGGTTTCTACAAGTAGTCTCCTGGCCCACCTGTGCATTTCACCGTGCTGCCAGGAGAATCTGAGCATGGTACAAGAAGGCCAGCAGGTTTTCTAATATCCAAATCCTCAAGTTTTCAAGTTGAAGCGGGATCAATGTCATGATAGCATTCTGGCAATGTAGGCCACCAAAATAGGAGGGTACAGCTGCTGTCTCATCTGCACGCACGTGATTGCAGAGTTCTTTGTTGAACCTATATCCTGCGACCAAGTGTTTCACTGAAAGCACAAATCACGAAGTTCGGGACAAACAGGGCAAATGGTACGACAAGTGTGCGCCCCATTCGGTTGCCTGCGGAAAAAAAAAACGATTTCCATAGATTTCAACTGAAGCTCCTGGATGAAAAGAAACTTCTCATGGCTTGCTCTCCAAGAGGGCCATGACACGTGTGCAGTAAGAGCCTGGGCAGCTGTTGTCTTTTTTGTCTCAGGCTGATATTTGAACTGTTTGACCACAGTCCAGCATCCAATCTGCTAAGTTTGCTGTACCATTGCCCAACCAATGTGTTCTCTTTGATATAGTAATTAGATGTAATTAGCACTATTTAGCAGCTGGCAGTGACTTTCACACATGGTTTCATCTGTGCCAACTGCAGAGAAGAGCCAAGGCACATCTTCAAGGAAACTACGTCTCATCAGGAAGGGTTGGCATGGGCAGCTTTGTCCCATGCACTTTTGGCAGACTGCTAAACATACGGTGAAAGGCTGAGGGGAGGTTGCTTTAGATGAAGTTTGTGTGTTGAAGCAGTTCAGTGATGCAGCGAAGCCCAGGGTAAGGCCCTACACATTTGTTGCTTTCATCCTACTCGTGGCTGCCTCTGTTTCCCAATGCGCTACGTTAGTTAAACTATTTTAGTTCCCTGCAGTGGGAGTAGCACTTGAAAGGGCCATTCATTCCATGCAACAACCTGTGGGCCAGAGTTGCGAAGCATCGTGGCGCCTGCGTATCGCCTTTAGTGCCGAACGATCCAATTCAGAGGGGTGGAGTCTGGACCAGTTGGAGTGGATAAATACTCCAGAAAATTTATCACCCAACAACATGTCGGCATGCCCCAACATGCCCCAACTTCTCAACAACTGACTCTTTGTTGAGTTGGCTTCTTGGTTCATCTGATTTCCGTCAAGCTCATCTTTGCCCAAGCAGGGAGCTGGCACGCCGCGGCCTTTTCTGATTTCCAGTGTCGGCAGACTAAGGGTTTGTATTACTTTGCACTGACTGGCCAAAGTTCATCACTGGTTCTGCTGCTTACTGTACATCTAATTTTATCAACACCCGAAGTGCGGGAACTCAAGCTTCAGTTCTGACTTGTCCAACGTGGGTATGGTGGGGCTCAAAGTGATTGACTTCAAAATTGGATGGAGTAAAACATATGAAAACAGATCAAAATCACAACAAGCAAAGGGATGGGTTCATGCATGAGTGCAGTGCCCTGTTTGATTTCTGGCCACTTCCAAGGTGGTATCTGAGTTGCATTGCAGTACATATGCAAGCGGCTTCAAGCGCAAATGCCAGTCAGTGCGGTGTCCGATTCGAGCGGCCACAGAGCCTTTGATTTGGCAGAACTACTGCCATTGCATGCCACTGCAATTGATGGCAATTGTCTTGTCCATTGAGCCTTTTCCAGGTGTGTTTGTTCGACTGATGAGACCAGGTACCGATCCTGCATCACCTAAAGCCTAAAGTCAAACAGTTAAAGTTGATTGGCATCTGTCAAGTGACGCACATCCCCCCATCATCTTCCATCCGATGCCAACGTAGCTTGTGGCGCATCTTGCTGTCAGGGTGCCGGCTGCGCTCTTCGAGCGGCCGTTGAAGCACAAAAATGATACATCCGATGCATGTCAGGTGAGACGGCCACTGGCACAAAAACAGCCAGTGACGCGTTGTGCTGTCCTGCGCCGGGTGTTGCAATTTTAGCCTGCTCTCCTCACATTCCTCACATTTCTCTCTGGAATGACTAATGCTGAATCCTTTGATGATTATTCTGACCATTCTGCTGCTGCAACAGCCCTTTGCAAGCGGTTCTTGCCCCAGAACATCGGAATAGATCTCTTCCGCAGGTGCTGGCCCATCCCTGCCCTTTAGGCAGTGGCTGCCCATGGGTGCAGGGAATTCTAATGGGATGGACATGCCATCAAACATGAATTGCAAATGGCAAGCCTGCCTTCCAAACTATCGGCAACTAATTATCTGCTGAGTGAGCGTAGTAGTCTCACCACCTGTACTTTGGCAGATTAACATATTCTTTTGACATTGGACATTGCACATCTATGCACATCTATAGTTCCTTGATGTTGTTTGATATTGTCACCTGGCCACGCCACAACGTGCCAAGGGGTCTTACTCCCTGCGAACCCCGCTGCTCTCTACACAAGACCATGACCGCGAGCTGTGTTTCACTCAGCGGCCCATAGCGGCCCTACTTGGCGGCTATTCCTCCCTCTCCAAAGCATTGCTTTGGGCGCCTAGGCGGCTCAGGTCGTGAGGTCCGTGTGACATAGTATGACCAAATTGGTGCACCCAACGGGTGAGGTTTTTGTAGGAATCCACCAATATATGGTCTAAAATCATGTCGAATCATGTCTAATCCAAATAGGTAGCCAATGCGTTTGAGGACATCCGCCCAGATTCCCAGATCGATGCTGGCGAGAAACTCACCTCGGATGCCCTTGGAATCTCAGAGCATCGACACTTCATCTCATGTGTCCATCCTCAGACATTAGAGGTGCCCAGTTAACCGTTGATCATCCTGAATCATCCTGATATATGCTGATGGAGATGGAACAGATAGATAGATAGACAGGTGGATAAACAGACAGACAGACAGGCAGGCAGGCAGGCAGGC
Source organism: Symbiodinium sp. clade C Y103 (assembly GCA_003297045.1). Classification (NCBI taxonomy): domain Eukaryota; class Dinophyceae; order Suessiales; family Symbiodiniaceae; genus Cladocopium; species Cladocopium sp. clade C. The sequence goes on along the minus strand of BGPT01001731.1, from coordinate 100,989 downwards.
AGGCAGATGATGATAGATGGCTGGCTCTTGCCAACGTATTTCAAATTGCGTCCGGTTCATTATGCGATGATACAAACGAAAATTGGGGGGTCTAGATCGCAGGTACCTTCTCAATTAGGCCTGGACCAAAGGTGTACGGCTGTAGGTTTATGTCCGAAGCTGATGCAACAAAGTTTTTAATGAAAAATCATCCGCCGGCCATCGGATTTTCAATATTTTCCAGTTCAATGAATACGTTGAGGCAAACCCCAAGCAAAATGCAAGACCAACTGCTGGGCTCCATGAAGCCATCCTGCAACTAATACATCATCACCACCTGGAGGCTCCCACTCAATGGTATGTCAAATATGGTGCGCCTCTCTCTCTCTCTCATTTATATTGACATTCGCTTACAGGCACACATGTTTGCTGCAGGCACACCTTTATAAATAATAGTCAGAATAACAATAGTAATAATAATAATAATAATGATAATGATGATGATAATAATAATAAAATTAATAATAATAATAATAATAAATAATACACATGCCCACAGCACACACACACAGAATATATATATATATATTAATATGTGTATATATATATATGTATAAACAATTAAATGACTAGCTACCTAATTAAACATGCGTGTGCATACCTAATTAGATAAATAAATATATATATATATATATATTATGTATTGTAAATAACATAAACAAATATATATATATATATGCATATACGTACCACTATGGACTTTGCAATACTCATGGCCGCCAGATCCCGGCCCAGAAAGCAAACTGCTTCGGCCATGCTGCTGGGACTACTCCGTGCGGGCCTGCCGAAACGGGCCAGGGCAATCATCACTGCTGGCGATGGCAAATCCAATGCAGGCTGCACCAGTTTACATCCTTTCATCATGGAACCCAGATCTAGCTGAAAGGCATCTTCTGAAATCTTCTTCCGGAGGATGAACATGATGAACAACACTGGAAAACTTGCCACTGGTCACATTTCCACCGCGCTCTGCACACCTTGTCCCTCTGGTCTGCCTGAGAGCGTGATCCAGGTGGCGCTGAAAGGAGTTGGGTTGAACCATCTGATCAGGGCTCAAAGATTTCCAGGGAGAGGCATTTCACCTACCACTAGGCGGCATCCTCTTGATCCTCTTGCATCATCAAATAACTTATACTTGTCTCCATGTATCATGTGCAACATCCATCTTCTATGCATGGGACGTTGGGCAATGGTGCGCAACAGCCTCCAAGGAATGGCCTAGCATGAGACCACGTCCCAAACGCATCGCTGCTGGGAAAGGCACCCATCGAAGCCCTGATGTCACCAACCACTGAAGCCCTGGAAATCACCTGGCGTGGCCAGCAAGGCATACTGAAGCATCGCTGCGGGATTTTGGCACCATGTTCAACAGGTTTACGGCTTCAAGCTTACCCTTAGTCAAATTTGTCTGGAAGAACATCCCCAACAGTGGCCCAACAGGCTTCAAGATCCCCTTATCTGTAATTACCAAGTTCCCCCCAAAAAAAAAACTCCATTGCGCCTATGGAGTTTCAGCAACGCACCCTTTGAACAGTCTGCGAAATTCTGGTTCTGACAATTTCTCATTTACTCCTAGCAAGACCTCTGGAAGCCACTGGAAGGATCTGGAATCCCACATTTCTGTGGAAAGATCTTTGAAGTTCAATGAGTTTCGATTTCTGTGGGTTTTCCGTGGGTATTTTCGCAGCAGTTCCGGCCTCGTTTGTTGCGGCGTTGGCTTTTTCCAGTGGTGACACCCGGAAATTGAACTTATCTTCCTCTGCCACTGGACCAACCAGGACCTTCAGCTATTGGCATCTGCACCAATTCCGGCGATGCAATGGAGTGTCAACTGAGGATGCTGAGGAACAGTGAGGAACCATGACGAACCCTTCATTTATGAAAGGGATTGAGGTCAAAAGCACACAAGGTGTCGCATTCATGCCCCCTGCAGCCAAAGGGACGTCATACATGTCTGTCATGTATTTCTTGATGGTCGTCACTTCGAACATGAGCCTGACAGGACTTCGAAGTTAACCCAGTCATTGCAAGCTAAAGCACCAACAGGCGTCTTTACATGGTCATTGCAACTCTCACCTGTCAAACGTAAGTTCTAAGCCATGTCATCTGCATCATCCATGGCTTGATCATGTGCGCTGAGTATTTGAATCTCAACTTAATTATATGCTCTGTTGGAGCTCCAGCGTTTCAGCAATGGAGCTACTCCGTTCTGACCTCAACCTTCAACATGCGGAGGGGCCGGGGATGAGCCGTTCAGTGTGTTTTTGTTCGCTCCTGAGACATCCCGAGACGGAACCTGAACATGTTTAGTCAAGGGAGCTTCACATCCAAATCCTAGGCATACACCATGCCCTCACCATGCCGACAGCACCTAGCCACATCAATGCTCTTGGCACCGCCGCTAAACATCTGGATGCCAATGGCAAATTCCTGGCAACAAGACAGCACTTCGATTTTCTTTTTATTTAGTTTGCTGGGGCAGTCGGAGGCAGCGGTTTGCTATCATACACCTTTGATGCTGCTTTGCAGAAGGTCTGACCAAATCACCCCGCCTCAACGGAGACGCTGCCATTGTTCTGAAAGTCCAACCTCAGTTGGGGTCTAGATCAATCATGATCATGATCAAACCCTGGTACCCTGGCACATCCCAAAATAGATGGTAAATGGATGTTAATCCAAATTTGTATGGTATGAATATGTATGAATAATGTGCAATAGGTGTTGCAGTTGGGATTTAGGTGACAGTACAGATATTACAGGAGTCTTGTGGGGAAGACGGTGCGCATGATGAAACTGCCACCTGTGGGGACTGGCTTGCTGACGGCTGGATCCAGAACAAAAATACTAAAAGCCTCGATGGTTTCTGTTTTCTTGAGGGTAGCTTAAGGGAGATCACTTGAGCCCACATGTACTGGTAACCTTTTTTGCAGCTTGAGGTTCCAAGGATGTCCAAGGCACATGTGGAAGACGTTCTTCAAATCAGCTTCGGTGTCCAAAGCAATCCTCAAAAAAAGATCGAGCAGCGGTGCAAATGCTTCACTTCTGAATGAACCTGTGGTGGCTCAGCACATATATAGAACACCAAAGTACAAACAGAGGCGCTCCCAGCTACTTCTTAAGTAGGAGCCCAAACAAAACAGAACCTGAACTCGCTCAAAATCAGCTTTGCAAATGCTGTTGCCATTCTTTCTCTTGGTGGTGACATCTGATTCTCCAACTTCTATTAGTTAGCCTTCATTATGGTTTCAGAGGCGCCAGGAAAGCAGCTGCTCAAATAACCGCTTTCGTCAAGCATCCCCAGCTTCTTGAAGCACGTCTGGAAACGCAAATCTGCAGCACATTCTTGAAACTCCTTCAGGAGAGTCTAGGGTGTTCTGTTTCTGCGCTAGATCGAGGGGTCAGAATTGACCAGAAATGGACCTTGGACCTCAGGTATCCTGAAGAAACTCCTTGGGTTGGCTGCATCCTGCAGCAGCACTTGCTGTCAGCCGGAAGGCGCACATAGGTGCACCATCTTTTTCCGACCACTTTGGGCCACGGCAAACGGCCGTCCATGTGAAACTTCTGGTGCTGGCTGGCTCCCCTGCTGCACTTGTCACTGCGGCAACTTGGTGAAAGGTAGAACGAGTTGCGCGTGAACAAGACATGGCAATGGATCCGCATGTGTTGAGTTCTTTTTGGTTCTGGAAGGCAGCCGGAGTCAACTCTTTGCGCACGAAAAGACCAGTATCTGGAGTCTCCGACTCCTCTTTGAGGTCAGGACATGGAGATCTGGTTGAAATATGCCATATGCATCCATATGCGACAACACGTGCCTGATCACCCCCACCTGGAGCCACAAAGTGAGCTTGTCATGATTGAAGGTGCTGTACCATCTGTACCATTCTGCACAGCTTATCCCATTCTCTAAGAAACCACTCCGTTGTTTCTCAAGGCCCCAAGGCGGAATGAGACAGGCTGCCAACTAATTCAGATTCCCAGCCGAGGCTGCTCTGGTCAAAGGGGCACTTGCAGGTCGTGCAGGTCGGGGTAGCCGTGATCGCCACTGCTCGTCATCCCCATAGGGCCCAAAAGGCGCCCGGTGCCCAGCGTGGATGGCATGAACTCGGCTTAGTGCGCTGCGGGGTCGCATGGAGCCGGGGTGTGGGTTCTCATCCTCCTTCAGGAACAGCCAGGGGACAGTAGTACCTGCAGCAACGCGTACATTTCGTATCTTCAGCTGGGAGGCATTCTCATGACACTTAGAAGACCTTATGAACTATATAATCACACACTTGAATTGAATGTCATAGATTGTTCATTCCGAGTTGTGAAAGCTTGCAAGCTGCGCCAAAACATCAAGGTGGCTGGTACATAAGCATCTCATGTCACTCATTGCTCCAGCTACTGGCTAGCATTTCAAAAAAGTAATTGGCCATTGCGGTAAGATACGATGCACATTTACAGCCAAACACCCAAAACCTGCCAGAAGAGCACAACATAGCAGATCTATGCAGAACTATTGCCACCAATGCTAGAAGATGCCAGGAAACGCGGCGGTTCACGTGCTTTCACTTCGCAGGGGGTGACATGGTTCTCGTACCATCCGAGTATGCGTTCAGCGTGGTCACAACGAGCTCGGTGCATTTGAGCCTCACCTCACAAGGTACACAGGACCCAGTTGCCGGATGATGTCCATGATTGGTATTCATTAATCAATGCATTGATTTGCCTGTCTTTATTCAAATCTATTATAGTGTATAATGTAATATACATATATAATAATACATGTTCAGTTACTACAGTAAGTAGTCACAAGCCAATTGTGGATTCGATACAAAAACAGAGTTGAACGGGACTCTGCGTCTGCGTCTTTTTCTTGACGCGCTCTGCCCGTGCAACACATGTTGATCGTCGATTCTCCATGACTATCCTCATTACGTATGCAACATATTTCAGCATGGAAGCTCACGGAAAAACCAGGAGAAACAATCTAATCTAATCTAATCCACCATGTATGGATGGTTTCCCCCTTAAGACCTCCATTTACAGGGGATTTCCAATTGCCACGCTTGACCGGCAGGTACCACAACTGGGGCAGATTCACCTCCGGAATGTTTCGACAAGTCAAAGTCAACCAGCAGCTTTTGCAGCGAGTGCCCTGCTCGATTGAGATAGTATTGATGCACCTGGGACCACAACCCTTCAGGGTCACGCAGGAATGATCAACAGGAAAGGCCTTCTGTGGTGAAAGCACCATGCCTCTGATCAATATTGACAAACTATTAAGATTAGACTACCAGAATTTCAAGGCAACACGCCGCGCGAAGCGCTAACACATCTTGGAAAATCGTGGAAACAAACTAGACAAGTGCAAAAGACATCAGCCAATTTTTGGTATTTTGCTTCATCTGCCAGGGCACTGGCTTTTTGTCGTAGAAACGTGCTTTATCCCTTCGAGCTTCCAGTGCCGAGAGCTCTGTATGGCCGGGAGAGAAGTAGCTGCGCAAGCTTATGTCCTGGCAACTGGGAGCTGCTTCGTGCGACGGATTTCCTAATCCGAAGTCCGATTCTCAGGTACTAACAAACCAACAAACCAACACAGATTCCGGATGACTCCGGTAGAACTCCGGTTTGTTGGTCTGTAGTAACTGATTGTCGCCATTGATGCAACATGATGCAACTGATTTCCATACCGTCCTTTTCGGGAGCAGGTGCAGCCTCGATGTCCCGCTTGCTGAAGGGAAATGGCTGTTTGGCCTGGCAATATGGGGATTTCTGGAGGCCAATGGATTACAAACGCTCCATCTTATCCTCTGGGAAATCAACATAAAACGATATGGAAAAACATGTGTCCCAAGATGTCCCAAGGAAAATCATCGACAAATAGTGGACTTTCCACGGTTTTCCATATCTGGTTGGTTCATCATCCCCAGTCAAATGGCAATCTCCAGCCTCCTCTACCAGCTGCCGGACCCGTTCGTTCACCCGCTGCACCATGGTGCTCCGCGACTGCTCATCTTCCAACATCTCCAGCCGTGCGCGCGCTTGCAGAATGGCCGAAGCGGAGGCTGGCCGCGCCAATTTGGTGCCTGAGAGATGGCAAATGCGGGTGCAGCAGGGGTCTCACTTGTAGTGCATCCACGCGGATAGATGTGTAATGTATATATATATATATGTGTGTGTGTGTGTGTATGTATTACACATATACATCCATATACATATACATATGTGCATATATATATATATAGTATTATATAGTCATCCTGAAATAGGTAGAATATCGGACATTTGCAATCCTGATTTTGAAAACAAAAATAATAGATTGAATATGGCAAAAACACCAAGTTTTTTCAATTTGTTGATACCTCTTAAAGTCACTTTTAGACACGGGTCTGGAGAAACATTGAAAACACAGCAAAATCAAAACACAAAAACATGGATAGAATAGCCAAAAAATAGATAGAATATTTGGTCAAACCAGGTACTGTAGATGGAATATTTCTCCCAAGAATTTAGAACAAAACAACAAACAGACTCCTAAAAAAATCCAACTAACCCTCAAAACCATATTCCAATTACCTGTTTTTGACATATTCCAAGGGTGTCTAAATGGGTCTAAGTATTCTATCTATGTTCAATTTTCGATTTTGACCAACATCCAACATAAATCCCTGCACCCTCCAATCCTATATTCTATTTACTTCAGGATCACTATATATATATATATACATGTATATGTATGTATACAGTAGTGTATTGATGTGCATATAACCACATATGAATTATGTATATGCATATATATATATACATAATATGCATGTGTTTGCATTCTGTGTATTTGATGTATTCTATACCTGCGAGTACTTACGAAGTAGATATCCACCAAATAATCCCTCCCCCAATTATCAGGGAACCTAGATCGCGTTGGCACTCTCGTATTTCTATATTGGCCATACGCTATGCATGAAATGCATTCGCATCCATCACATCCATCTCAAAATTTGCTCAAGCATAGTGCAATGAATTCCACCAGTTTATGCATTCTTGGGATGTTGAAGACAATTTAGAAGGACAATGCCATTGGTTCCACCATGTTCCACCGTTCCCATCTGGCTAAGGTTCTGAACTCTTCAGTCGATTGCTTGTTAAAGCCAAATCCTGAGCAAGGACTGCTGCTACACAACTTGACCCAGCAGGTGCTGGGAAATGACCAACATAGAACCCCAAATATGGCGTTGTCTGAAAATGGGATATCATGCAGTATCCAAACGTTTGCTTTTTGAATCGGGGAAATGAGGTTCTGCACCATGGTAAACCATGGGATTTGGGCACCCTATTTTTCAGACAAACCAATAGGCTGTTGGACATTATCATAACTTTAGATAACCCCTTGACCGTCCAACCTCGTGCACCAAATCACATTTCCCCAAGGTAAGTTCAAGCACGAACTGCAACACATTGAACCAACAACAACAGGCTGAAACCCGAGTTTTCATAAACCACAGCCAATAAGACTTTGTCTGAAAATGGTGGATACTCGGATACCCCAAAATTGCAATTTTGATAGGGGAAATGATGTGAAAGAAGGAAAAAACACGACACCCTCATCGGAAACTAAGGCTCTTGATGGGGCGGACACATCTGTTTCAGTCGACTGTCTCCGTGCTGTGCTGGTAGCAGATGTGCGCCGACTGCCTTTCGTAAGACGCCATGATGGGACATCACAGGACACACGCACACAAAGACGCATGAATAATCATGTCGTACCTATAAGAGTACATAATAACCAGTATTAAGTATTAACAACAATACTAGCAGTAACAATAGCAATACTATAATGATAATGAAAATAATAGCAATTGATAATAGCACTAGACTAATGGCAATAATATATTAATAATAACAACACCAACAATGTGTGTACAGTATATCACGGGTATGGGTCAAAACGCTGGCACCCTGGCAAACACAACAAGCAGGTATTTCGTGGACATTCATTCCGCCAAAAGTGGTGGGATCGGTATCCAGCCACTGTCGCTGCTTGACCCCCAACGTAGGTTGGATTGTGAAAGATTGGGATGATATTATATTGCGATCCATGCTGGAATGTGGGAGTAGCTTTTTCTAACCCAAGGTCCGAGATGATCCAAAAATAAATAAATAAATAAATAAATAAATAAATATCAAAATCATCGAAAAATCACCCTCCCTTGTGACATCTTGAATCTTAAAGCTGATCTATCACATCTTGCCATGCATGGAACCTGCAGGGTCGATCTACACTCTATGGACTTTCTGTTTTTGGCCCAGCAGCCTGCAGTCTTCTGAGTAAATGCCGACATTCTGCGGCTGGAAGCTGAATTCCTGTGGGCTGTGTGCCTTGCCCTGACCCATGATCTTAGAACACCCCGGTATATCATTGTGGATCAACCATGATCAACCTGTTCTTGGCTGAGAAACATGGATAGGAATTGGATAGGAATTGGATGATCCATACTTCATATTCAAGAATGATCATCATCCTCATGTTTTTTTGGCTGCATTTTGACATGTGTTGATCAACCCCTTGAAATACACTTTCCAAATATATCCTACCCTATCCATCCCTATCATCCCATTTCACTGCCTCTCCTGCGGCTTTCCTTTGAGGTACGTCGGCTGGCGGGTGAGGGATCCAAGCGGGGTGTGGGTTCGTCCCAGAAGCTGCCGGGCGATGCATCGGGGCTGCGATCGTCGCCAAAGCTCTCCAAGATGCTCTCCTGGACGAAGGATGAAGGCTTGGAAAGAATACGGCAGCAATACGCAAAGACCAAAACTATCCCAAACTGTAAAAGTAATGAACACTACTAAAAGCCTTTTTGATCCTTTTTGAATTCCTGAGGGGGAAAAAAGACGTTGCAAAATGCGCTGACCATCTGCAATCTTCAAGAATGTAGTGCAGATAATATACCGGAACGATCAAACCAACAATAGCTAAAAATAGCTATGGCAGCTCTCACTGGTCCCAGGCTCATTGTCTTCAAACGCCGGAGGCTCTTCTGGCTCCTGCCGGGTTGGACAAATGCAGTGGCCAAAACAGAGAGAGTGATGAGGCCAAATGGCCTGGGTCAAACGCAATCTTTGATCTCATGGCAGCAGTAGCCAGCCAAGAGGATTCCATTCTTCACTCTATGCTGATCCCCAGCAATCCCTATGTTCCTGCCCAGCTATGCGCACAAATTTCTGAAGAGACTGCATCTTGGGCTCAGCAAAGATGAAGGAACTTCGAACTGCATCTGGTGCCAGCTTGCTGTGGTTCCCTGGAGCAATGCCAAGTGGTACAGCTGCATTCTTGGTCTTGCTGCCCCTTCGTGGTACTTGCCGCCGACGGTGTGCAGATGCTGAAGAAGCATTGCCTTGGTTCTACGGTTTCAAACAAAAAAGACGGGTGTGCATGTACGAGTATGTATAGAGTGAAATGATGCAATGGAACATAAACATGATTGGAAACCACTAACAAACCTGTATCACCGTTTCCATTGTCCACCGTCATCCACCGTCACTTTGAGGAGTTATGCCCAAGCCCAGGCATCTCATGCATGCTTGTCGTTTCCAGCATGCGCCATCACCAGATCACACCACGAAATGAATCATCGAAGTTCTCAGCCAAACATATCCAAAGAAGAATCATCCACACGACCTACATCATGAATAACGACATATTCATGACATGTGACCACCGGAGTGTCCGCATGCCCATACCCACCCCACGGATCCCCCGAGTTGCTGGACTTGCTGGACGACTTGGACTTGGACCTTTTGGAGGGACCCTTGCTCGCGCCCATCCCCGCGACCCCAGATCGACCCCAGATCGACCCTCTGCTCAGAACATGGCGCCCAGGTTGCTGAAGTTTGCTGCAGCAGGCTTCTGGTTATGGCATGTTATATCATGTTATGATATGTCAGGACTCTATGGCATGGGTGCGATATAAATACGACTGATCCATAGTGATGCATTTTCGACGAAATGGTGTGCCATGTGACCAGTGGCTTCTATGGCAAATGCTATGCTGGCACAGGCCATGTTGGCAGCCTCTCCATGATCCATACAGCTACAGCACTGAGCTGCGATACCAGGCTCAGGGAGCATAGCTGCAGGTTTCAGTGTCCCTGAACTTCCTGAGTGGGACCTAGTGCAGTCATTGGATTCTTCAAACGACTTCCCTAAAAACCGTTCTGGGCTGGGTCCTTGCCTCGGACTCAACGAACTGGTTCCCAAAGTGTGGAGGGGTGGACCTTTCTAGACACTCCGCACACCCCACGGTCCTCCCACTCGACAGCACCTGGTGTGAAGGGAGCAGTGGCTACTGCTATGGCCATTTCAACTTAGAAAGTGGTGGTCACTTAGTCATGCTTAGGAAAGAGCATGGTTGCAAACCAGCCACATCAATCCATATCAGCTATTGGTTGGGATGATCCAAGTAGAGGTGCTAAGTGCAGGCCGTGGAGTCGTTGGGTTGGAAGGGAAATCAACTGGCAGGGCACCCCCACACTTCCTGCGACCTGGGGCAACCTGCACTCTGCACATCTCTGCACTCTGCGCCTGAGTTGTCTTTGTCACAGTCAGCAAACAGGCGGCTCACGGTGTCCACGTAGTCCTGCACAGCGAACCACGCCGAACCATGCTGAACCATTCCCGTCTTGCTACTTATGCCATGGATCCCAGCGACTCCACGTTGGTGTCCTGACGCGCACGCACCTCCTCCATCATGATCATCTCCTGTGACCCGCAGAAGGCGATAACATGCAGCAACTGTCTTGCATGGCGTTGCATGGCAAATGGGTTTGTCTGAAAATACCGATGGATTACCATCATCTTCCCATGTTTGAGGCTGATATACCCCATTTTAAAACGTGCCAAATGTCTTTTGATCCTACAAACGGCTACAGCGGTTAAGTGGGTATCTGTGTTTCCCTTGTGCTGTTTTTGAGGTGTTGAGGATGTTGAGGGGACCTCATTTGCTGGCTTCATGCAAGGCATGCTGCGGTAAACCCCACGTACTACCGATACCACCCGTGCAGGAATTTCAAAAACCTTCAGACCCTCAGTGAAACTTGCACAAACCTGATACTTGAACGTCTTACTTTATACCCCTTACAGGGTCTGGGGCAAACGACGGTATGAGCACTTAGGGACTTGATTCTAATGACAGGTACAGCATCCCCTCGGAATCTCTCAGTGTGAGGTTACCCTTGCCTGAGGGTGAAGGCGTGAAACACTCCAAACATCAAACAGAACTTAACCATCATGATTTTCCATGATAGCCATCATAAATCATCATAAATCATCATAAATCATCATAAATCATCATAAATCATCATAAATCATCATAAATCATCATAAACCATCATAAATCATCATTAGACTATCATTAGACTATCATTAGACCTGCAATCCCATCCCCCCCATCCCATCCCCCATCCCATGTTTGCATCCCATGGCCTCGTCTGCCGAGGTCATCTTGCTGGCATTTTCAACGAAGACTCCCGTCATTACGTTGAGCACGCAAAATAGCGCAAAGGCCATGTACACCTCAGCGATCACTGGATCCATGGCTGCATCATTTTCGATTGGGAGTGGAATTTCCCTGGTTTCAGGGGATCGATGCAAAGAAACATCTGCAAGATGGCGTGGTTTTCACAATCCCTAAAAATAGCGGTTTCCTCTAAAAGTGTCCCATGTACCAAGCTTTGGAAACCTACCAGACCTCACCATGGCCATACTGCGGGAGTTTCGATAGTGCATCATGATAGCAGGATACCAGGCCATCGTGAGTATCGCCAAGCGACGCAAAACAGAAGTGCAAGCAACCAGCTGACTTTCATCAACTTCAGGGCCACTTCTCCCCAGTCGACACCGCCAGACCTTGGTGCCCATGCTCAGGGAGAAAAGCCTTGCGTGTTTGACAGGAGCAGTTGAGATGTTTCAACACAACTCCACAACTCTATATCGTCACATGCAATTCTCTTCGACCATTCTCGAATATTGTTTTTGGCACTGCCAAAAATAACAACAAAAACTGTGTGCCTCAAGGCTTTCAAACGTTTACCAGAAACAACCAAATCAAGCTAAATGAAGTGCTAAGAACGGGTCTTTGACGTCGTGAGAGTGAACGTTTCGAGATGTCTCGAGGGTTGTTTTGTGTTTGGGGGTTCAAAGTGTTACACATTGCAAACCAGTTTGGTCCCTTTGGGCGGAACTCCACAAGCTTCGCTTTGCTTGGGAAATGTTTGCTGAAGCCTACTAGGCTTGTATGCTGAAGCTGACACAGTTTGGTCATCGATTCTTCTCCCACAAACTGCTGCATCGCCGCCAGTCTAAGGCCAACACATGGCCTGGAAGAGTGTAAAGATGCCCAAAATCCTGGCAGCTGGATACAGCTCCAACGGATCCGAGCAGATCCCAATGGATCTATGGATGGATCCATGGATGGATCCAGATCTTCCAGCGAATCAACTTGTGGTGAGGTGTCAACTCGACCATTGGCCAGGGCACATGGACCCGAAGGAGTCGGTGAGTTCGGTCTTCTCGGTTTCCGATTCCAAGGAGGCCAAGTATGGCCGCAGCAGCCTTTTGAGGCCCAGGTCAAGTCATGTCAGCTCCAAAACCCTGGGAAAAGAATGGAAAATACGGCCAACTACAGACTACTCTATTCTACTATATGAATCAAGTCATGGGCCAGCTCTTGGGCATAGATCATGTTATATCATGTGGCATCCCCGGTTCTCACCATCTGACTTGCTGGTTTTCAGTCCTCCAAGTCTGTTCTGAGGTTCCAACTGGCAAATACATACTGTCACCGAGAACCTCGAGGGAGATGGATGGCACGCTGATCCACTGGAGTGGGACAACTAAGTCTATGACTCATATTATGTGTGTGTGTGTAGTCCGTGTGGATGTGTGCATACGAGTGCGGTGCATATGTGTATATTTGTGGAACGACCCTGCACTTGAGTTTTGCTTGAGGAGACGCAAATCCTGTGAAAATTGTTAGACTGGGACAGGGCCATTTGACTTGAGAATGTATCCGTTTGCTCTCACCAGTTCCTGCCGAAACGCATCAATACCATCAGCAGAGCAATTGCCCAGACCAACGTCTTCGCAGACAGAAGGATACCTGGCAACTTGTACAGTACCAATTCATGTCTGGTCAGTTGTGCGGTGAACATGAAGTCAAAGGTTTTTTCAATGCATTCACACTGGGCAAGATCTGGCCAGATCAAGCCACTGGGAAGGTGCCCGCAGGCGACTAAATGCAGGTTGCCTTGACTCAAGCATCTCATTGGACTATTATGGACTATTCACATTTACATACATTTATCATTTATATACTAGCTATATATCATTGAATATCATTTACTCTCTCTCTCTCTCTCTGGGGTGACTGTCTGCGGCTGTCCCATGAGGACCCCAAACAACACTGCAAGCCAATTGCTTACAGAGCTTGAAAATGCTTGAACACCCTGGCAATCTACCTATGATGTGAGGGTGTATGTATGCAAACATCTGCCAAGAAAGGCGGGAAACATACGCAGGGACGAAAGAATGCTTCTCATCCACAACAGCTGATTACCTACTCAGATGTTCGGTTGGCCCGATCATTTACTTCATTTACTGTCATTGTGCCGCCCAAGTATCCCAATGTGATAAAGGTTCATTTCAGTGATGATCAAGTAATGCACCTATCCCCCACCAAGTAGGAAGGTGCCCGCATCGTCCATGAAACAATCGCCGCCTTGCACCATCACCCTCAGGTCTGTAAAATAACGCACCACGCGGAACACACCTGAGTCACGATGCGGGCCACCCTGGTTCAACTACCTTTCCAGGGCAAAAGAATACACATTATATAGACTATAGAGATTCAATGCAAGAAGAGTATCTTTTGGAACCCAAAAGAAAATCACAAACACGCATGGAATATCGCAGAATATATACCTCAGGCAGTCAAACAATGGAGCACCTACGATGTTATCATGTATATGATTGATCAATGCCCCATGAAAACCTCCATTTCTCATGGGATTTCCCATGAAATCCCATCCGCTCTACCAAAAAAAAGATTCGGCAATCCGCAAGAGCCAAGGTGCGGAGGATGCGCAGTAACCGCGCGAGTCTAAGGACACGCAAGGCTGTGACGTTGATGCCATCAGATGTCCTGCTCATGACTTCCTTACGCAATGGGAATATCACGCAGATTGATGGGAATATAGTGGGGATAATGGGGATATAATTACCCCCCATCAATGATCCTCGCAATGATGTTCTGCTCTTGATGCGGGGATATCATGGGAATATAATGGGGATTGATGGGAATTGATGGGGATACTATCCTCCAGTGTCATCAAACATGGCAGGGAAATACCCGCACTAGCGACGGAGGTTTAAAAAAGCTGGGAAGCTCAGGAAACTCATCAAAATTGGTGGGTTATGTTCCAGCTAGCCTTGTTTGATTGCCGGAGAGCAGAGTGTGGGGTGAACGATGATGAACACGGGTGATGACCGTATGTTAAGCGTATACTGTATCCTATACTAGTTGGTCCAATCTCACTTGAACGGGAAAATGTTGAGCAACTGTTGCTATCCTTGCCAAGTCTCGTCAACAAGAGAGCTGAGCACCAAAATGCCATCGAACACGTTCCACCCAAGTTCCTGGGAAGCTGGCTACCAAACATTCTTCATTCCACCGGTCCCTTCAAGCTAGAGAGGGTTGGAAGTTGGCCCTGCTTCCAATGGATTGGCTCATGAATCAGCACCTTGAAACATGCAGAAAACCGATTGCACAAGTTTGTGACCCCACACTGCCCAGAATTACATAGCAGGCATAGAATAGAAGGGTTTTATTAAAACCAAATCTATACAGTATCTATTCTATATCTCAAGGACTTAGGGAGACTCAGGAATGTCCACATTTCCAACAGCTAGTTTGCCCATTTCTAGGGGTTTCCGTGGTGATTCTGCAGTTTACTCCTCTTTCCGTAGTCTTTGTTGGCCAAGTGGCTGTATTATACCAGTTGAACATGTAGATTCCGTAGGCGAAACATCGGGTGCCGAACTCGACGCTGAAGACCAAGGTGAACAAGGTCTTAGCAGCTTGGGGACAGGTGCCATCTAGCATGTCCGTTTTCATTATGTGTGTTTGTGTAGATCTGCGCGTGTGTCTAAAAGATTTTTCCTGCCTGAAGCCCTGCGATAAGCTTTCTGGAAGCTGCAGGCTGAGATTAGTTTTCTGCTCTTTCCTTAAACTCAGTTTGCCCTTAATTCTTCAAACGAATTGACCCAGGGGCTGCGCCGGAAGCGAACAACGCAACTCCAACCATTTCCTTTTGGGAGTTTCCCATTGCCAGCTATCCTCTTGCTTCAAAGATCTTCAACGTGTTGCCAGGTTGCTGTGATAACCTCAAAAACCACCTGAGTTTGCGGTCAGCTCAGCTAATACTGTATGCCAGGTGCAAAACTCAATCATCGGAAGTATCAAACGCACACCTACGAACCGAACTCAGTGGCAAAAGCCGCAGGTGCAACCTCTTGAAACATGTGTTGCATGACCATGTGTGGGCAAACAAACGCAAAGAAGTCAAGCAAACGCTGGGACACTTCTGGGGTTATTTCATCCGGCTGCAGAGTTGATGCAATGCATCCGCAGCAGCCGCATGATCTGCGATGATCTCCCGGCCAAGGCGTCAAGGCACTGGCTCAGACTGAGAATAATTTCGCACGCCCCAATCCACCTGCCATCCTCAGTGATCACTTGGGATACAGTGGCAGGCTCGAGCGCGAACCAAGAGCCTAAGCTTTGGTCCACTGCCTTCCTACACTCGGTTGATGCATATTGTGTATTCATGTACCCATAGTTACACACATTTGGATCTCGTTAGTGTGCATCTTGAAAAGACAAAACAAATTCGTGGCTTAACAGAGGCGCAGCAGTTCTGGCCCTTGCAATGTGTTCTTTGTATGCAGCTTGGCCAAGTTGCCTAAACTCACGCAGTTGAGCAGGATAATTGCAGCCAAGATTTTGCCAAACCTGCGGCTCTTTGTCAGCTCCGTTTGCCATGAGCGTTACAAAACTCACAGTTGCATAGATTCAACAAACATGACAAATGTACGCATTGCCTGTTGCGACACTGCGACACCATCATCAGACAAGGCACAGTGACGAATCTAAGAATCTGCGGGTTTTCTTCTGATACACCTGTCCAGAAGATGGGTCAACGAGTGGAAAGCTTGGAACCGCTAGGTAGCAGGACACATCCGCTGCATCAACATCCCTGGCCAACCTGAAATTGTGTGTCAGTGTCGTAGATCTCATAGCCAACTCTTCGATGGTAAAACCTGGACCGGGCTGTCCCCCCAACTTGTCCCAATCCACGTCGCCACCATACCCGCCCATTCAAAGAGAAACGTCTAAAGATTCTAAAGAAAGAAAATCACCAACCCTCAACTCAAAGGGCTGGGGAAATCTTGGAAAGACAATGAAAAGCATATGTTCTCTTGGAAAATCGCACTACTTTGGCAGGTTTCCTCAAGTTTCCAGTTTCCAGTTCAATTTTCTGGAAATGGTCGCCTTCTTCAAGCGGTTCACCACAAACATCCAAGCACCAAGTGGTCTCCCATGGGTCCCAGCCATCCGAGATGATCCAAGGGGCTGGGTCTGGTGAAAATCCGCATAGTCTTGCAATGGCTGCACTTGTTTGCGTAGCAATTTTGGCTGCCCCCTCAGCGGAGAGTTGCTGGCCGGCTTAAAGAACAAAATGCAAAGGGTTTCGCAGTTGGGTATGACAGAGCTAGGATAGGATCAAGCATGCTTCAAGATCAAATAAAATGACCCGTGAGGGTGAAGAAAGACAGTTTCCCCATGGGTGTCTGCACTGCGACAGTATCCTCCACGATCTATACAGTTCTGACCTGTTCGCAGCCTTCCAGTTGTTAAATTTTGTAGGATACACCTTGGGCATCCTGGGAGTGGGAGAATCTCAGCTAAGGCACGTATGGCCCTCCGATTCCTCGATGGTGGGCGGATCATCCTTCTCATCGGACATGGCACGTACAAATGTTTCCTGGCCCGGAAGTGTGCTTCAAAATGGGGATGGTGATGGATAGCGATTTGCACACTAAACACAGTTGAAAAGCACAAGAGCACAAGAGTCACAGTCAAATTTTACATGCAACACATGAACAGACTTATGCACTGCGTTGAACACCATTTGCAACATTCCTGCAAACCATAGGCCTACCATCAGCCGGTAGCTGTCCCCGATCATCAACAACATTCAACAACCCTGCCTCCTTGACTTCCTTGTGACCGTGTCGATCCTCCTCCAACCTCTTCGGTATGCAGCGGCACGTTGGGCAAATCCATTTTTGGTGATCCTCCTTTCACTTTCGGCACCTTTGTCGGTGCACCATGGAACCTGCCAAGTGATCCCAATGGATCCCAGTTCGGCAGAGTGCAGGCTGGTGGCTGGTGCGGTGCTACATGGTTGGAGACTTGCCGGAGTTGCTGGAGGAAAACACATCTGTTATCAGATTTTGTCAGTAAATAGATTGCTTGCTACAACATCCTGACCATCAAATGGTTTGCTTCAAGATGCCTACAAATGGTGAGATTTTCTCTAAATCAGGATGAATGAACTTTTGCCCCAAGTCACAGGGCAGAAGACTGCACCACGCTGACCTTTTTCTGACGCGGACTGGGTGAGTTTCTGGAGGTTTCTCAACGTTGACCCCAGGTTCTAGCTAGCATCATCAAACACTAATTTCGTTGAACTCTAGATCTTCAAATGCTCGGAACAGAGAACTTCATAAACCATTACAAACCGCGGAAGTACTTGACTCAACGCCCGCCAAAACCAATCTGAACCCTGGGTCAAACGATCGCCTGGCCATTCACGACCCGAAGCCCAGCCATTTGCCGCTACTTTTGCGCGACAAGAGCAGTCTCTGATTTTTTGCGGCAGCATGGGAGGCCAACATATGGACCGTCCTTTTCATAGGGTACATGCTCACTCGCGAAACGAATCTATGCTGGTGATAGTGCGAACAAAGGAAGAAACAGCCACCCCTTGCCCTGGGCAAGCTCCCTGCTAGAAAGGGTACAAATATCGTAAATTGATCATACACCCACATCAGAATTGCTTTCCAGTATTTCAACTTGGCACTGAACATCTTTCATTTACAAAGAAAGTGCTCATGAATGTCCAAGATTTCTCCCGTTCACATATACGGTAGATGACCTGAATCCATATGTATGTATAATTATGTTGCCATATTCCATGGTTTGCTTGCGAAAAATGACAAAATGCGGACCGTTGTTCATGTTTTTTTGGTATCCGATTCAGTGTGTCATGTATCATATCAGTATATACCATTATATATGCTACTATATCATTAAGATCTTACTGATCATAGGATAAATGTACATCAGTATATCATTATGTACATAAGGATATGTTCCCATTGATATCCCATTGATATCCCATTGATATCCCATTAAATCCACCATTTTTCGAAGGTAAAAATCTCAGCATTTTCCGAGCTCAGGCTTTGGCTGGAAGGAACGCCACGACATTCACGGCCGTGACCAGGACGGTGAGCACGGCACCAATGGCCATCAGAAGCAGGTCCAGCCACTGCTGCTCCTGGAAATCACCAGAAAGATGACATTTATTGAGATTTTTAAATGGCATATTTTATCCACATTCAAAATGATGACATAAAAAACGGATATGATAAAATGAGGTATGATGTATCATAATGGAATACGCATGTGTGTGTATTACTAAGATATACATATATATTTGTATATATATATATATGTGTGTGTGTGTGTGTGTGCGTAGATATATCTGTGCGTGTGAATCTTGATGGGTACACATCGCCGAAATGCGTTGAACATTGGTATTTGACCAATGCGGATGATCAGATCATCACTAGGGGCTGTGGCCTCACCGCAAATTTTCACACAGTTGTGACAGGTCCAACGCCTACATTGCCTACATGGAACAACAACTACCACTCAAGTAGCACAAGCTCACATGGTTCACATTCTCCTGGAAGCTTTTAATGCATATCACTGAGACGGTTTGATGGTGACAGCTCCTTGATGAGAATGTAATGTGCAGCAGCTGGAAAAATGAAGGCCAAGGGCATACCACACAAAGCCCCAATGAGACTCACGAAATTGTCCAAGTGGCTTGCCCCAAGATAGGCAATCGCAGCAAAACATATCACCAGCAAAAATCGGAAGCCTCCCATGTTGGCACTAGACTCGCTAGACTCATGAGACTCTTTAGACTCATCCGACCATGGTAGCAGCGATTTTTGGTATGGCTGTATGTTATTATCACCCCTGGGGATGATCCTCTCCATCACACACAACATTGTTGAGCACGGGTCATTTTTGCATCTTTTTTGGATGATGTTTCCGATTTTCCACCTGAGTTTCTCAGAAGGATCGGAAGGTAAAGCCCAATGCAATCTATTGCGTACCTATATGGATCGAAAATTTAACCCAAAAATCATCAAAAATCCATGTATGTCCTTTCGTCAAGGAACCATCACCAGGTGGATTAGGGGCTTCGTTTCTGGATAAAGCATGAGGAACCGGGATGTTACTCCCGCCTGTTTTGGCCAATTTCCGCGACATGGGAGGATCGGAGATCCGCTCAAAGAAAAGGCCCTCGATGAGACGCGAGGCGGGAAGCATCTGCAGTGGGAACGAGCACAGGACTTGCAACATGAAGGCCAGGCGGACCACAAAGACCAACCTGGGAAGCGCACCAGATCTGAATATGTCTGGATTTGGTGAATAAACTTTTATGAGAAAGTCAGGGGCTATGGATCGCTATAGTCAACAACATGTCAACTTCAGAGAAGTGATTGACCCAATTAAAAACGATCAACGCTGTCTCGCAGCCCAGCCACACGCCCGGCTGAAAATCCAACAGGACCAGGTTTTGCACCCCTTGGCCAAACGCCATGTACCCAAAGAGCCCGATACAACATACCAGGCTTAGCGTTGCGGTCATCGTGATGGTGTAGATCCAAGGGAAGTCCTCTGGCTTCTTGCTCGCATCGAAGGTGGGGAGGATCAGTCCAATTCCTTCAAACATGAAGCAAGCCTGCCAGGGTGAAAGCAACTATTCGGTGAAACCAACCATTAGCTGACATGGATGTCTCCAAAAAGTTTAGTGTTTCAAGCCCATGCTACCACCATGTGCTATGCCATTGCCAAACGGCCTGTCCCAAACACACCAGCAGCTCACTCCAGTTCATCCAAAGCAACGGCCCCCGGTCGTGAGTTTCAACCATGCCGTCCAGTTCTAGCCCGAAGACCACCAAAACTCCCAGGACCACCAGGACGGTGCCCAACAAGCTCAAGGGCCACAGGGAGGAGATTTTGCGAATGGCCACCACGGGCAGAATCACCACGGCCATGCAGGGAATTAAGATGTCCCTTGGTGAAAATGATCACTTCAAGGCTTATCCCGTCGAATTTCAAATACCCCACATACGACTCCTAAAATGAAGAGATCCAGTAAACATTTGAGATATGGTATGGGATTAGCATGGATTAGCTGTATCAAATGCCCACTTCAGTCACCAGGATGCGTATCTACCCGGGGCATGCCTCTTGTTGCAGCATCTTTTGTGTTGTTGTAGATGAAGCCTAGCCTATTGGGCCAATCTGTACTTCATCTTGATACACTGATTTCATTGATGACAAACATGACACACTCAATCACAACTAACGTTTGAGGGTATCCTGATACCTTATCATTGACAGCACGCTGTCCTACTAGACTGAAAGTCTTGAGGGCTCCAAACAAGCAAAAGTGAACTTATGCAAATCAAGAAGGGTTCAAACCAACGTGAGGACAAACGGTGCTTTGCAGCAGCTTGCATGCGACAATGAAATAAGTACAGCATATGCCGGACTGCAACAAGACGATGAAGATGTTGGTGCCTCTTCTTCCCCACACTCCCATGGCGTTGCTCATCAACTCGCCATAACCAGCGTAACCTTCAGTCTGCATGCGCACCTCAATGCAAGCTTCAGCCATATGGGGGCAGAAGAATGACAAGGACATATGTATGCGCATGTATGCACAAACACACACACACACACATGGAGATATACGTATAGTCTTAGTGTATATATATATATATACAGATAGATAGATATAGATATAGTTATATACATATATACATTGATACCGAGATAGATATGATATTGATATTGATGTCTTATATACCTTGCTTGACTTGCCTCAGACTCAATGCACATTCGTCAAAAGACTCTTGCGCAAGATCCTATCTGACGACAGTATTGGGTTAGGTGAACAGTCACATCTCATTGTTCTTGCGCGAGCTAAGAACCAATGAAACACCTACAATTTCATTTTCCTAAATCCATTCTCTGAGATATCAAAGCCCCGCTCCCTCCACGACACCTTCAACAAGCGCAAAGAGCACCAAATGGATGCGAAGCCAATCAGCGGCACAGCAATGGATGCAAGCAGCAAACCTCCATGCATCCAACCCCGTGGCATGTACAGGATCGCACAGCCTTGGTTCATACATGCTGCATATGGATGCGAATGCAATAGAACAAACACGTGCACGCATATATGCGTATAAATATCAGCGTATAATGTATATAGATGCATGTCCATTTGCATGTGTATATATATATATATATACATGTGTGTGTGTGTATGTATGTATATATATATATATAATGTACCGGTAGATATGAATATATACAATAATACGCACACAGTCGCACACGGTCTCAGAGATATCAATCTCACACAGTCGCTTTTGAAAAAACCTCTTGGAGAAAAAGTTGGAGTACTTCGCGAAGCACGTTGCACCACAATTTCCTTTAAAGATCAGGAAGGCGATACTCAGATTTCCAGCTCGCCCAGCAGGTGGCGGTTCATCTTTGGAATCCTGCAGTCATTGTGAATTGACGCTGGTACAACATGATGCTTTCACCACTGGCGCCATTTTCGACATATCACCTGGTTTCAAACACTTGGATCATGTCATACTTAGTTGCTTTGCACCTCCAACATTAGAAATTGGACTAATTAACTGCTGTCAAGAATTAAAATAGCATATTGGCCCAAAACTGGCAAGTTGCTACGGGTAATCGTTTTCCATCGGCTATTTGCTGCAATGGAGTTTGTTACCATCACCTTGAAGTCCATAGTCCATTGATATTCATCGCAACTATTGATCGATCATAGAATATCCGTCAACAATCAGGTAGTTACAAGATATCCTAACCAAATAGATCAATGTAGAATGCTATAGAATATGTTAGCGCATCTAAAAATTACGCTAGAACCACACAGGGTTACACGGTCGTTGGTCGCTCCTCGTCCAGGTCCAAGCCGTAAAAGTGACTTTCCACCTATGGCGCCAGAGCTGACGTTCGTCATTCGTGGAAGCAGAATGGCAGGCAATGTTTGCGAGCAAAGAAGGATGTAAAGTGAATGAAGATTGAAAAACTCCTAGAAACACAGAGATTACACAAACATATGTACATACATATATATATATACATATGTATGTATGTGTGTGTGTGCGATTATTTGTGATATCATGTGGTATTTTTATGGATGTCACAAGAATGCACAAACAAGCACAACTATTGTCTGAATTCCCCAAATTTGGCTGCTACCTTGACCTATATCTCAGTGGTCCTAGCAATGGTCCTAGGAAACAACGCCTGGCCCGGCCTGAAAGCTTTGCACACGCAGGGTATCCACCAACCTCCCAGTCCATCTGGTGGGCAACTCTGCTTGCTGTACTCCTTCATTGAGAGCTTGAGCCTGCAAGAAGCCTCTTCGAAAGCCTGGCATTTCTCCAAATGACAAGCTGCAAACATAGCATGATAGTTGATGGATATTGGAATAAAAAGCTACGAAGGTAATACCATAACTGGTTCTACTGTGGATGGAAGAAATCCTGCACCCGTTGGTTACTATTGGTAAGTATGAAACACTGTAAACAATGGGAATTTATATAATGGGATAAACTGATAAACCATCTACCAACTAGTGCAGGATTTCTTACTTCCATCCACAGTATGTATCTTGTATGATCTTGCCATCCGTGATTCTCATTTTCCTTTTTTACATCTTTTACACCAGAAGGCCCCTCTCAAAACACTAGGGGATGCCCTTCTCCAAGACACCACCAGGTTCACGTAGTCGCCGCGAAGCAGCCAACTCAGGGCTCGATTCCACCCGACGCTCTGTGCCAGACCAGGAGTTGTTGCGTGGGATTGGCACTATCTGCTCTTGCACCTTGGAATGTTTTCTGGTGATCTGTTTGCCGGGATGGGGCGCCCAACTATAGTTGGTATATGTTAGCCCCCTGGAACTGGCACAAAATTCCAGTGATTGAACCAACAACCACCCCACACCGGCCATCTGCAAGGTGCTAACTGTTTCTCCAAATCCGCCACATCTGACCGTTCTCTGGAGGATCCCGGAACTCCACCGTTTGGCATGCTGGCCATGGCTGTTCCCATGTCGCTCATACCATGGAAACAGTTGCAGCGGTTGCTGGACCTTGAAATGATCTGCTGAACTATGGAAATTTGACAGTCACTGGGCCCAAGAGCCTCTGTTTAATCCTGTTGCCTTGTTCTTGTCTCTACATTGATGCTGCCAACTGGACATGTTGCGGCAACAACCTCACACTTGTAATCCAAGCCGCTGCGCAGTCGTTGCAATGATTGTGAGTGAGCAATTTTGGGGGGTTGTGGAGACATCCCAGATCATCTGAGGTCTAAGAGGTTTCAATGTGCTTCAGAGCTACATTTCCTCCCCTGATGACTGTTGATATGCAGCGGTTGCAGCCTGCTCAGGGGCAATGGTGAAGATGGTGTTGCCTGACAACGGAGGATGAGGTGAGGCCGAGTTGAGTTGCCCTAGCCATCAGCTGGTCCAACTCGTTGTTGCTCAATGGGGATGTACGAATATGGTGATGGGTCAATACCTAACCTGTCCATGTTTTAGGGATGAACCTCCACTAACTGAACCTCCACTAACGCCAGCTAATTTATTTACGGTTCATCAGGCTCCTTGGGCTTTCACGCATACCCAGGTGTTGCCATTCTTATTGCATTTGTCGTTGCGATTTCCACCCGCTACAAGCAAATCAAATACTGCTTTTCGCTGGAGGTGGTGCTCGTCTCCGATGGAACTTCAACTGCCCCAGAGCTTGCAGAAAAGATATACCAAAAACGACAGCTATCGCTGCAGGCTTGAGATCTGCGCGGCAGGATTCTGAATTAAACTCACAAGCTAACTACCTGGAACTACCTATGATAGTGATCGGCTGGTTTATCCAGTCTATCCATTCACCCTCATGATTGTCTTCACCCCCATGTATTTGGGGTCCCCTATTCAACAATAAAAACAAAGGGAGAATATAGAAAGTGTTCCCCCTAGATTCTCACTGGTGATTTGATATGTGACTTTTCCACACCTCTCTGAAGCTTGCAGGATCCCACCAATCCCTGCCTTCGGCCCATCCTGGGAAGCAGCCTATGATCCGGCTGCGGTGACTGTACATTGGGGGGCATGCCGAGAAAAAACTTCAATAAACAAACATGGCAATGGAAATAACTCTTCATAGATGTTCGACTGCGAGCTAGTATTTACCAGGTGCAAGCTTTTCAGGGGTAGGGTCCCCGCCAAGCGGCATGTTTTTCTTTTCTTGCGATGGCATCTGCAGGTCTGACCATCAAGTTGGGTCCCAACTTCAACAAAAATCCACAGCAGAAATCTCAGAAGATCTGTGCCAAGCAGCGATGACGGCGGCAATGCGTTTCTCCTGATCTTTAAACAGATCCTGGAGAGATGAAACCAAATGAGCTTCTTGCCTCGGTGAATCACTTCGAGGACGGCCATGTTTTACCATGGTTTTTACATGGTGTCCTGCTGCTGTCATGGTGCAGTTCCAACCCACATCCCTCGGATCCCTCGGATCCCTCGGATTTGATATGTCAAGTGACTCCAGGAATAAATGCTGCAATGCCCGCAAGGCCTGGGCAAAGTGGCTGGGGCTGATGAAATCTCCACAGGCTTGTCCTTCAAAACCCCTCATGTTTATTCAAATTTTTGTTGTTTCATGTCACTTAGGTCCCCAATTTTGATATGACGACTAGTATCCCCAATTGTTCTTAATTTTAGATTCCCCTTGTGTTGCCTGTGAATCGGTGACTATCCCAGCATTTGTTGCTCAAGACCATCATTACTGTTGTTGAAAATCCACATCCGGACAAAAACTGGCTCAAATCTGAATTATCACATTTGATAGGTTTAAAAAAAGATGGTGGATTGGTAGCTATCCTCATTTTTGGTTGGTGAACATCTCCCAATTTGTTGATCAAGCCAATTGTGTTGCTTCATGTCCCCATGCGTCTTATCTTTTGGGCAAAATCTGCTCACATCTACAATGATAGCCAAAAAACAGTTGTACTGAAATCCGTTCCAAAATTCATTCATCACGCTATTGGGACAGGCAGCCAGGATGTTAAACATTCCAGAAAATTAGGGAAAGTTACCAAAACTTCAGAAACATTCCATAAAGTTAGAAAACATTAAAAACATATCCAAACAATTCTAAAAAAATCCAAAAAATACCTTTAAAAAAAGCCAAAAAAACCTTCCAAAAAATTCTAAAACATTCCAACAAATTCTAAAAAACATTCCAAAAAAAAGCAAAAAAAAAAAACATTCAAAAAGGTACTGTTTTTTTTCTAATGTTTTGGAATGTTTTAGAATGATGGCTCAACCCCTCAAAATGTGCCAATGAAGGCCCTTGCCAGTGAAGGCCCCTATTCCCATAGAAGAAAAATCCGCCCAAAGTCAACTCAAATCAAGCAGGACCTAGGACCTGTATCAATGAAAATTCCTCCAAATAACTTGAAACCAATTGAAATCCATCAAAAAGCCCTCAAAACCCATTAGTTCCCATAAACATCCATTATTTCAAAGTTCCCGTTTTCGTTGTCCAAAATCCTCCCACTGATAACATTGCCCCGGCACGGAGGAGCTCAGCTCGGCAGGCTCGTCCATAGCACCAAAAAAGGTGCCACTGGAGCTGGCCGCCCCCGCACCCTTAACACAGGTGAGGTGATTGTGTATATATTCATTGATTTAGGTGTTTATTAATAGCGCATGTGTTTCGATGACATGCATAGATAAATTCAGAACAATTGATTTACATGAAGAATTGCGGAACTGAAGGTGTCCCGGTTGCGGTTCAGTGGGTAACAAAACTGCCACCGGAGCCGACGTTTTTCTCGGAACCCCTTGAGCCTTTGGCCACGCCAGGAAGCATGTTGCACTCACAATGACAGCTGGGAAACAAGGCAAAAAGTATATGTACTTGAGCAGTTGTACATTGATTGTTTCCTGCACCCACGGGTAGTGTACCACAATGCATCATAGGCATAGGGCATCACTTTTTGAGAGGAGTCCTAGTGATACCTTGCCAAATCCTTCTCGTATCATGGTCTTTACGGGTATGTAGAGGCAACGTTGCCAAAGTTGCACTCCTCGTGAAGAGGGCCTCATGTCTGCATGTCTCCGTCAACTAACCTAAATTACGGTACATCGCAGACCTCAACGAAAAAGATATGAGCGCCAATGTCATTAATTATAAGGCCATATGGCCATATAATATACTTTTGCTACCATCTACACTTGCACAAGCCTCTTGGCAGCACATGGAAGGCAACATGGACATCTTTGTCCCTCAACATGATTTGCAAACATCTCATAGCTATCCAGCCGTATGTTGCATAAGGTCCTACCATGTTCCAACCCTGTGAGGCGTGGCACCCTGGATCCAGCAACTCCGATTTTCTCTGGGTGCCGGCGGCAGCACTTTGATCATCCTGCAGGTAACAGGAACATCCTCGACCCATAGGACTTGACCATCCACATCCCAGCATGGATTGAACAATTTACAAAAACGACCTCTCTACATGCACCGGAACACAGATACGAGTACAGTGTGTTTGTGTTTAAACCCTTTAACCCTTTCCATTTGCCAAGAAATTAGTTGTTTAACTGATAGTAGAGTTGTACAGAAAAAATATGGAAAAATCGTGGCAAATCCAGCTTTTCGATGCTTTTCGGACATTCTTCCCCACCAGCCCCACCGGCCCCACCGGCCTTTCGGCTGGCGTCTCAGTCGATGGTCTCCACCACGGGAAAATGCCAGACCTGCATCCCAAAGGCGCCAGCCAGCAGGAAGCAGGACTCGGCCGGGATGAAGCAACAGGCCTCCAAAAGAAGGTAAAAATCTAGGTGGCTGTGTTAATCTGTTTGATGATGGTTTGATGATTGTTTTTTGATGCTTGTTGGATGTGGTTTGGAACTGACATTGGATATGAGTTTGACATGAACTTATCTGGAGCAGATCCTCTGAGGTCTAATAACTGGGAGCTATTTTGTCAGCCTAGATGCTGGTTAGGTTTACCAAGCTGAGGGATCATTTCAGTACCACCCAAACTATGTATAACAGGCAAAAATCCTTGCAACATGTGCAAATGCTAAAAGCCAGAAATGCGACTTGCATCTACCTACTCCGATCCTTCACCATCCTTCACCATCCTTCACCATCCTTCACCATCCTTCACCATCCTCAACCTTGCTTCGCCCATCCCATCTGGGGCGCCTGAACTCGATGCGTTTCCAGTTGACCTTTCTCTGCTTCTTCCAATGTGGCGTTTGGGCTGATGGGTGTGGTGGCCTGCAGCTGACGGTGAAACCTTCATGAGGATGCAATGATGTGGAAGGTCACCTGTCACCTATGAATTCATACGACATTAGGTGACTTATTGTTCTATCATGACATTCATAGGGCACCATATGTCAATGATCATAGTTCTAATTCCTTCTCTTTGGAATTTGGTTGGAATTCATTGCAAAACATGCTCCCATTGCTCGTGGGGAACTTGGTGCGACCCTTCAGCTGGCTCCAAAGTGACACTGTCTTTGGGTTGCCAGGCTAAATGGGCATCAAATGTAAATATGAAACAGTGCAAGGATTCTAGGATCTCAACCTTGTCATTGACCTTGGCACGACATGATCAAAATCAAATGTGTTGTTTCATAATTTTTCTCCACCTTCCCCCACTGGTGGTGCCTTCTGCCCCAACTGCCAGCTGCAAAGCATGTTGCCAGAACTCGCATTGAACAAGCGGGCAGTGCCGTCCTTGAAACCAGTGAGGATCCACTGGCAACAGGCCGACACATCTGCACCTGAACTTCCCGCGGTTGGGGGTCATTGGCTTTCCTACCTAC
Source organism: Symbiodinium sp. clade C Y103 (assembly GCA_003297045.1). Classification (NCBI taxonomy): domain Eukaryota; class Dinophyceae; order Suessiales; family Symbiodiniaceae; genus Cladocopium; species Cladocopium sp. clade C. The sequence continues at coordinate 72,585 of BGPT01001731.1, read as the reverse complement.
CAGAATCTTACCGATATTGCAAATGCATCCAACAGTACCAGTGCATTCTAGCAAATAGATGCACATAGATATAAATCGTTATAAATGCTATGGGCCATGATATGGATCTCAGCCAAGCGGCAGAGGACAGGGGAATCAAAGGGCCCCAGCTTGGTGTGGCGATTGCCCGACATGGACCACACAATTGTCAGGCCATCTTCCCCGGCTGTCAGCACCCGGGATTCGTCTGGAAATACCTCAGAAAGAAAAGGGAGGTACCAAGCGATGGTGGGGCCGAAACGGGAGGTACCAAGCGATTGTGGGGCCGAAACCATCCCAAACCCCTTGGACTTCTCATCCAAGCCTTGACCTTGGCGTGCAAAAAATGATGGCTCCTCTCATCAAACAGAGCGAGGTGTGACTAAGAGGCCGAAGTTGCTATGATGACATTAATAGGTCCAACATGGCCATCCCAAACTGACAGCTGCTTCCCATCATCGGAGAAGCGTTCGATGCTTCCTTCCAGGCTTGCGGTAAAGATATTGCCACCAAAACCTTCCGCGGAGTGTGGCCATGCACCGGGGCATGATGTTGACGACAACAGTTGCACTGATGTCAACGATTTTGAGAAGAAAGGGGAGAGAAAAGGATAGAAAAGGGATGCTGGATACTTGCTGTTCTTGTGGACACTCTGCTGATGAGCACAAGAACACCTACAGCCTACAGCATGTCTTTTCACTTGGGGGCCACTAAGTCGACAAGTGAACAAACGGCGTGCCCACACACACACACTTACGTGGCAACATCCTCCAACTTCCGCCGCGCAGCGTGAGATGCCCAGGGCGCTCAGGCCAGCACCACCTTGGCACAAGAACTCCTCGTTTTCGACGCGCCAGACCTTTGCAACGCCATCCAGACCCAAGCTCAGCAACTGTCGAGCATCCGGATAAACCACCGCACCGGTCACAGCAAACCCATGGTTCAAGCCTCAGGTGTGGCAAGTTGGAAATTGTGGGAGTGCAAACATGGGGCTTTAGATCCGGTAAGCCACCCCAACCTTAATAGCTGATTCACGTTCTCCATATTGTGTTGAAACCGGGCACTACAGGCAGCTAAGACGCAGCCAAATAGACTCCTCAGAGCGCAGGTCAAAAGTGGCTGTTCAAATTGATCAATTGGCGCCCGCTTTGGAAGTGCCACATGGATGAACGTGGGGATGCAGGGGTGTCAAAAGACTGGTCCATAAAACCATGGCATTCCTCATCATCCCTTCCATATCTTCCAATTGATTCTAACTGTTCCATTCAAGCTGACCAATGGTTCTCTGCCAAGAGTCGGCTTGGCACTCTGAAACTTCCAAATCTTGGCATAACCATCGCAGCCACCAGTTAAGAAGCACCTTAGGGGCAGGTCCGCACAAAAGAAATTCGACTATGTAAACCCAAGTGTAAACATCTGGCCTCAAGAACACCTAAGACTGAAAAGCAACTGAAGTTCCAAAATACCACAAAACATAATTGACATAATTCATATAATTCATGGACGGTGATTGGTCCTGTCAAAACTCAGGCCAAAAGATTGTTTCCAGGGAACATCTCCAGGAATCATTTTTTTCCATTAAACATGAGGTTTGCAAACTTTTCCTCCAACCAATTGTGGGATCAGGCCAAGAGACTTCCCGTTTGGGAAGGATACAATGCACAAGACCCCGCCCTCATGAGCTCGGATTTCAAACAGCTTCTTCGCATCTTTGGCGTTCCAAATGCAAGCAGTCCCATCCTCTCAGCGCAAAGAGCAACAGGCGAATCTACACTACCCCCTACGATATCTTGATGGAGAAAGATACACAACCGACCAAAAATATGACATGATGGATCTTGATAGCAACAACACAGCAAGACTCAAGACCACTTTTATTGCAGTTGTAAGAGTAATGATAAGACCTATGAAGTCTAGCCATGGGGCAATGTTGCGGAATGGCACCAATACAAACCAACAATCGAGAAATTTCCTGGGCAGCCACCGCTCCTCTCCAGCCGTGGCCAAATTTCCTCCGGGAGGCAAAACGCAGCAAGCGCAAATGGTGAAGGGAACCTTCACCCCAAAGCGCGCTCGATAGCCATGACCTGCGGCATACCCGCTGCAAAATAAGTAGCAGGAACAAATAAATGCCTTGGGAATATTGAGATCCTGTTTCAAACAGTTTAGGGAGTTCAATGAGTTTGACCAAAACAGAATCATACAAGAAAGGAACCTCGGCCAAAAACAAGTCGTAAGCTGTGCGAAAGAAACTGTCTAAGCAGCCGTTCACCAAAAACACACATCAACATCCACCCCCAACCCCCAACTCCCAACCCCCAACTGCTACCCCTTCGGTCTCCCCACACCTTACCCAGCCACCCGGCACCTGCCCAGCTATGCAATCGCTTTGGCTGTACCTCATCCAGATTGTCGTTGCCAACAGGGGCAGCTTCATCTGGAGAATCCAAATGGATCACAGCTCCTGCAGCCCGAGCCCCGGAGGCTGGAAAGTTGGTCGGGTGATGTCAGGTGTCATATGAGTGTCATATGGAACATATGGAACCCTCAAATTTCAGGGGTGTAGCGGAACTTCGAGACATACAAATCCGCTGGTTCCATCTGGCTCCCACATTTTCCCATGCAGTTTTGGCCCTGTCCTCCCTTCAGTAGCGGCGGTTTTCGACGCAAATATGATCTCCTGGTGATGCCTCGGCTGTTGGAAGAACTGACCGAGGGCTACAACATCAGAAACTGGAAATCCTAGAAATTCTCGGGTTTAAGTACATTCGACATTCTCAAGTAATTAAAGTACATTGGGTGACCTACAGGACGCTGAAACTGCCTGCCATGATGACGGCATTGCAGGGCACACATGCAGTGGTGCCAGGACGGTCATGCAAACATGGAAAAATCCAGCAAGTCAAACACTTGCCTCTCAAGATATCTCAAAACATCTCTCCCTTCCGTCCATAGAATGATGCCAACAATTCACTCAACGCCTTACTCTCTGCATCATGGACCTGACAGATCCTAGAGGCCCCCTGGTCCCAACCCCCATCAGCTGCTGCTGACAGGATGCGACTGGCATCTGAGGTCGTTCGAGACTCCGGCCGCACCAGATGTGATGGCTTCCATTTCATGCGGATAGGCATGGCTGCGACCGTGGAGCATTGAATGAAACTGGTGAGGTGAAAACCATCAACAAGGTTGAAGAACTGCTTGGTCACTATTGGTCACTTCAACCCCTGGACAATGCTTGATTGTTGATGATTGTTGGCTCTTTGGGGGGTCATCATCTTGAATCTTAAGGATTCAAGCAAACTTGAAACCAGCATCTGTAGCACATCATGTTGGGCCGATGGGCATCATCTCCGCATACAGGCGGGGCCGGAGTGGGTGTACTTGTTTTGGGAGAACGGCTGGTCAGCCTTTGGCAGTTGGAATTTATGTCTAGGAAGGAAATCCATCAGAATGGAGTCCGGAGAGTCTGGAATCTGTTCCGTTGAGCTCTGAATTGTTTGCATAATTTGATGAGGAAACAGCTGCAGAGGATCAAGTGTGGGTCATAGAAAAGGACGCTTGACACTATCTTAGCCTGGCATTAATCAAGGCAACTACTGATGCAACTGCGTGCCTCACTTCCAAAACTGCACATGCAGCATGTATAGAAAGTCCATGAGTTGATTCCCTCGTGAGCCCTGACAGTAGCCAAGGGTCACGTCAATCCGCTGCAATTTTCACCGAAATCACCTGATGATCGCGTTGGTTTCAAGCGATCCTTCCAATCTCAGCGGAGAGCCAATTTTGATTAACATCCCAGGTCAGACAGGAAACAACAACATTTGAAACAAAAAGGGGCTATGGATGGCTATGGACTCTTGTAGTCCGCCCTCTCCCTATGGGACCGCAGAAATGGAAAAGCGGCTCTCATAGAAGCTAGTTCGTCTTTGGACGCCTCGTGCACTACAACCATCTCCTCAATCCTTGCCGTGACCCAAGCTGGTTGGGGTTGAGCCACCCAGACATATGAAAGTCAGTGGAGATCACCCTCCAAAAGAGGGATATTCAAAATCTTTGAAACCATCCACCGAACCCGCGAATTGATCCATCTGGTTTTTAGATTGCGTTTCCCGGTCGCAAAAACAATGGCCCATTTGAAGTCAGCATTTACAAGCTCTGTGGGTCACAGAGTCGGCGACGCATCCAATGAAATGATATGGCACTGATATGGGTGTATCTGAAAATGGGGGATCCATCCCCACCTGGCCATATGAGGAAAAATGATGATAAAATGATGATCAAGTGATAAACCGATTTTGGTGGGGTTTTCCCGTCATTTTTTTTACACAACCCCGATAATCCAAAGGAAATTGCCAAGGATCCCTAACCTCGAGGCGACCTTGTCCTTACCATCCACCCAAGGAGGGCACCACATGGACCCGCCAAAGTTGGGACCCGCATAGTTCACCGCGGCCCAATACCTGGACATCCACTGGGTGCCATGGGCGTTGTGTCTGGAACTTTGGGGAATGCCTGGGTGTATGTGAAAGCAACTGGAAGAAGATGAAAAAGAAAGTAAGGGATTTCAGCTACGGCTCAGGGTTGCCTTGCCGAGGCACACGTACGTAGAGGGGGAAAAAATATATGAGAAAACAAACAAGACCCAACTACACAAAACCACTACACAAATAGACAAAAATCATCCAAAAACTATTTCCCTCACTTGCTGTCTCATGAACAGGTGGACAAGTGGCACTTGGTTTTCCAACGCACGGCATTCGACAAAGGACTGCCAGCTTGCATATGTAACATCTCTGGCAAAAGCCGCCGGTTGCAACAGAATGTCGCAGCCGCGACCAAGGGCAAGTTCACGAGACAGTTCGGTGTGGCGCATGTCCGCGCAAATCAAAACGCCGACCCGAAATCCATGGCAATCGAAGTAGCAAAGTCTTTCTCCAGGCCGGAACCACTTTGTTTCACGACCATCACCAAAATCACATAAATGAATCTTGTCATAGATGGAGATCAAGGATCCAGAATCATCTAACACCACTTGACGGATTGTGAAGCCAGACTCTCTGTGTTTTCCAGGAACTCCGTAACACACAAAGCAACCGCGCTCTTTGGCGACTTGTGACAAGATTTGGTAGGAAAATGCGTCCACGTTGCTCTCTTCAGCAAAGACGTCCAAGGAATCAAACACGTGTTCGCTGTATCCTGCCACCGGTTCATTGATCCTGCCAAAAAAAAGATACATGTTGCCCAAATATGATACCTATTACATGCAAAATATGGTCGCGCAATGTTTAAACCACAAACACGATGAACCTGCGGTTTTGGAGTTTTGGAGCCGTAGGCATGTACATTCTATTCATTTCAACTCACTATGATACATGCCTCTACAGGCTGACGCACAATTTCTTGCAAAACCACACGGGTGTCTTCCCAACACAAAAGACAAATGAGCGGTGTTCAAAACCGTCTGTGATTCCATTTTGTGGTTGGCTAATAGGGATTCCCAAACTAGATTCTGATCATCCTCGGGCTCTTGGGTAGTGCCCCTCCCCAATCATCAACCAACAGGGGTTTGGCACACTGCCAAGTCATGGGTTGCCTGCCAAGTATCCAGTTGGAGCCAGCTCCGGAAGGACGTACAAATCAGCATCTGGGGCACCACGGATCAAGTCAGCAGCATGATGCACCTGTTTGCGTTTGTCGTAAGTTGTAGGGTCTTCCACTTGCTCCATTTGTACCAGCGCAATTTTCAACGACATGGCGTTGAGAACCTGAGGAACGTTAGAAAAAGGCCAAAACTAACACAAATGCATGCATCATGTGTCCAACCAGGTCGAAACCGAATAACATCTGTATGCTACATATAGTTATATCTCTCTCTCTATACTGTATGTCATTAAAATTGTTTCCTCGCCTTCTTGTTTTACCATGTTTTCAGGAACACTATCCTGTGATACAATCCAGGGCAAGTCATCCTGGGGAATAGTGGTTCCATGATGTTCAATGCACATATTTTGATGATTAATGCTAAACAAGTTACTTCGTCAAACGTTTGGAGACACTCGATCTGGTCAAATAAAGGCCAAAAATTGAGCCTAAATCATGCTTCGCAAACGGCCTGCAAATACATCAGGTTTTGCTCCGTGTCTGGAAGCACTGAATGAGTTGGTTCGATTGAAATTTGAACAGGCTCAACGGCGCCAAGATCTAAAGACATGACATGTCAAACTTGGTAGACACATGTGGAAACTGTAAAACCACCTGCCACTGTCCAACCTGATCGACGGCCCGAACTTCTCCAACGGAACTAAAAATTCAACGTTTTACGCAATATTTGTCAACTGGTTGGGAATGGGTTCTTAGTGGGCTAGTGTGGAGGCAGGGCTCAATGATCACATCCGCTGTCATGGTGGGGCAACATGAATCCAAATGTTCTTTCCCCTGCGTTTCATAAATTTCCGTGTGTTTTCCAATCTTAGTCTGTTCAAGTTGCTTTGCACGTTTTCGAGTAAAGTTTGCTTTGGATCATCAGTTCTACCGGGCGCCGGGCGCTCCGCTGGTCCGGCGGTGCCCGGCTGAAGGGTCGCTGGACAGTCTGTGATGGTTCGTTTTGCATGTGTCCGGGGGGTTGACACGACCACGTTTTATATCAATTGTTGCACTAGTTGTTGCTCGTTCGTTCCAAAGTAAGCCAACCACATGAGAGGACAATTTACAGAAAATACGCCGCATACCGTAAATACAGAGAATCGAGAATATTTGGCAAGTATGATCTTCTGTTTGAAACGGTTTTGGAAACGTTATCCAAACCCATTTCAAGACAAAATAAGCACACATCTAACATTGGTGACCATCCAATTTTTTGAACTATAATTATACTTGTTTCTTGTTGCACGATTGTCATGGAGCTCCCAGGGGGTCCGCATTAATTATGTTGTTTTTGAAAACCATGTGGACCAGCACAACTAGCAGAAACTTGGTGGGACATGTGACCCAACATCTTTTGTTTGCAATGCGAAACTGATCGAAAATGACCCCAAAGAATCAACCGACCCTGAAGGGATGATGGTCGCAAATCACATTTTGTTTGGCACATTCTTTGGGACATGGGAACGTAACCCAAGAAAATGTACCGACCCTCAAAAAATGAAAGGGACAAATATTTGTGGGAAGTCGCCCAAAAAATCCACCGATCCTTATAAAAAGTATTGACGTTGAAATGGGAAGGAAACCTCTCATAATCCATTGCCTCTCCCGGGATAAAAAAAAAACAATTTTGGGGAACATCCTCTGTTTTTAGATTTCATTTACATGGGAATGTTGATGCAGCCTTCAATAATCCACAGGCCTTCAAGAAAGAAGAGTCATGAAACGATTTTTGGGTGGCATCTTCTAATTGAAATCGGAAGGTGACCACAAGGAATCCACCGACCCTCAAACCGACCCTCAAAAGGTGAAGGTCGAAAATAATGTTTGTGAAATATGTGGAAAATTGTGGGAAATATCTTCTCTGTTCGTTTATTTTTTTGAAACGACGTTTGCATTGATTTTTTTTAAACGAATCTGGGGCACCGGGGGCTCCCTGGTGAATTTGTTTCAAGACGCTTCAACACATTTATTTAAATGTTTGGAAAATTCCTGAAAATTCCACAAGAGCGTGGGCCCAACCGCATGAAATTGGGACCCAACCGCATGAAATCATGCACGCTTGTAGACATGCTCGATTAAGCTGCGTTTCCTTCTTCCGGATCTGGGCACCTTGCCCGGACGACGCACCCCGCGGAGCAAACAGCGCACAAGAGCGCAGGTGGTGAGGAGGTAGAAGAAGGCAGCAGGGGGGGGGGCAAAGGGGGCCAGGGGGGGGGAGAGACCTAGGGACAGTCACGTGACCCTGCCCAGGCGCCGTCCGAACCCATCGCCTTTCAATGCTGACTAGATTAACACTGCCCAGCAGGCACAGCAACAGAAGCGTTCACGAGCGGACTCGCAGCATCGCAGCACAGACCGCAGCAGCTGCTCAGCAACCCGCAGCGCCGGCCGGCCCCCCCGGCATGGCTCATGACCTCCGCACTTCTTGGTTGGTCACATCAAATAAAACTTTAATCAACCTACATTGGCGATAAACGAAAACAAATGAAAAATAGATACATGAAAAGCAACCGCACAAGGATGCACATCTATCAAATCAATGGGGCCATTTTAATCCCCGTGTGGTGTGGGTTTCAGACTCAGACCACAGTTTTATCAGGCTAAGATTCCTGAACTGACCTTCAAAGTGACCCAAAACTACCCTTCAGGATTCTGCTGAAATTTAGGCTCCAGCCTCAGATTTAGCAAGATACAAACCAATTTTGGCATCTAACATAGCCACATACCCAAAGATAAAATTCTTGGGTCCAAGGGTTTTAGGAGCCCATAATTTTGGGCTGTTCTAGCTGCACAAATAACAAAATAGATGATAATAATTCAATAAAGTAATCAAATGTAATCAATGAAGAAAACTATTGTATCTAAAACTCCTTTTTGGCATGAATCTGCTGAGCTGAGCATTGCAAGGCTGCTCTGGGACTCCAGCGGTTTACATGATTTTTGAAGGTGGCTTGCCAGTTTTTGAACATGTGGACTACGTATTTGCTAAAGTCTGCGTTCTTGTTCAAGTAAATTATGAACATACACACACAAACACAAAAAACAAGTTTGATCTGAGAGCGATTCTTTTGTTCCCTTCAAACTCTGTGACAATATCCTCCCTCAATGAGAGAATGAGAGACACGTGACCAGTTCACGCACAGACACACCAACATGGCATGAACGGGTCAAGCCGAAGAAATTCAGCCAGCCCACCTTCCTCAAATTAAACCTCAGTTTCAAGAAAATTATCCCGGAATTGTGGCGTTGGATTCATGAACGCGTTTTTATATACACCATTTGAGTTTCAAAAACGGCTTAATATCTGGTGCCACATCCTTGACCGCCTGAAGTTCCACATGCAAGTTTGTGTTTTGAGATTTTCTGGGGAAAGTTGGCGGAAAAATGTGATGGTTCATCTTTTGATTGAAGCTTACCTTCTGACTCTAGTGTCAACCAAATAATCAGCTCACGCACAGACACATGATGGCATGGACACATTAAGCCGAAGAAATTCAGCCAACCAACCTTCTGCAAATTAAACCTCGGTTTGTGTTTAAAATTCCATATGGCAACTGAGGCTTATTTTGAGGAAGGTGGGCTGGCTGAATTTCTTCGGCTTGACCCGTCCATGCCATGTTGGCGTGTCTGTGAATGAGCTGGTCATTTGGGTGAAGGGACAGTGATGGCAGGCTTGAACCAAAACAAGAATTTGCACATTTTTCCGCCAATATTCCTACGAAAATCTACTAAACTGAACTTGTTTGTGGAACTGGAGGCGGCTTAGGATGGTAGGATGTGGCAATAGAACTTCCGCTCTTCTTGAGCCTTAGCAACGATGAATGCAAAAAACTTGTGATTGAATCCAGCGCCACAGTTCCGGGATAAAAATCTTGAAGCTGAGGTTTAATTTGAAAAAGGTGGGCTGGCTGAATTTCTTCGGCTCAACCTGTCCATGCCATGTTGGTGTCTGTGCGTGAGCTGGTCTTCTAAGTTTGCAATTCCCTGGTCTAACCAGGCTGATGAGAAAGGTTCTGTCGGCATCACTGGACACCCTTCGCACCAGAGAATCCAAACCCGACATACCTTTGCATTTGTATAAATCATGTCTTCCACATATGCTTCAACAGAAGCATCACTGTTTTATTTGCGGTTTCACTTTAATCTCGAAATTTGCCAATAGTAAAATTCTTCGGGTTTGACCTTTTACATACTTCCAATTTTGGATCATGATGGCCAAACATCCCCAAAATGAAATTCTACAACCGACCTCCAAGATAGCCCAAAATTTCCATTGATAAATTTTGGAACTCAATCTGAGCAACATTTTTTGGCTAAAAAAACGGCTCCAGCCCTAGAATCTCAGCAGGGGACACCAGACGGGGATCATTTTATTTGCAACAGTCCGGGCCTATGAAGTGGAGGGGTGCGAGTCAATTGCCCACGTTATGTTCTTAGCGTGCATTTTGAGGATACGCTCCCGGGCCCGGGAAACAAACAGGAACAAAAAATAAACATTAGAACTACCAAGGAAGGCGATCGAAGTTAACACACTGGAAAACATTGAAATGAAATTGCAAAGAAATAATCCAAGGCAAAGGAAACGAAGTAAAAGAGATAGAAAATTCGCCCAACATATCTGTAGGGAAGGGGGTCCAAAACCCCATTTTATATAGTAGGGCTGCTGCTAATATACGTCTGTCTGGAAACAAATACCAAAATTTAACGCATAAGGTCTAACATATATTTTTCTAAAATAATTTATCTATTATGTGTTTATTGATTTGTTTTTGTGTCTTTATGCATTTTTAATGTGTGGTTAAGTATTTATCGAAGCAATTCGGCCCAACTTTTGGCGGCAATGCTACTTGACTTGATGAAATGGACGGTGCGGACCCCTGACCCGGAAAATATATATATATGTAAAGGATATCCCCTGGCTAATTAAACAATTCCCCTATACTCTCAAAATCTATAGGCTTAAACTGGGGGAGTACACCCCCACTCTATAGAATCATCAAGCCTGATCAAAAATTGCCTCTGTAGAATCTGCTGGGTGCTGACTTAATGTCCCAATTTAATTTTTCACCCTCTACAGAATCATGAACAGGGTCTTCGGGGTTTTGTCAGGGGGTCACTTGCATGTACCGGAAATCTGATTTGTGGATCCTATAAGGGTGGGGTGTACTCCAGGGGAATGGGGTTAACTCGCGCCTGACCCCGACACCCCGCATTACTTAATGCACGCTTCGCAGTCTCACTTTTACCGGTGCTTCACTCTTTACCCTCTTCACTTCACACACCCCGTTTCACAGTCTAAGCACCACACGCAACATTCCACACCCCGCGCACAATGCTCTACACACTTTTCACATTCTGCGCCCCCAATATCTTCCTGAACACATCACGCTCTATATTCAAGACCCTACGCTCCAGTTTTTTGCATCGCGCTATTTGCAACTTCACATGCTGCAGTGTACACCTCGCATTCTATGATCCACACCCGCGCCGCGCACTCCACACCCAGGCCTCACTAAGTTCTACGCCTTGCGCCCTCCACCCCGCTCCCTGCCTTCAGCTCGCTCGCAAGGCGATAAAGGATCCACACAACATTCGGGCCTGGGCGCCACACTACGTGCCTGCGCGCACTGAAACGGCATTGGGAGATGCAATTATGTATATATAAATGTTTAACTGATTTATTCATTTTTTTCATATGGGTTTTATTCATGTGTTTCGAAATTGATTTATTTGTTTATATGGATCCATTTTTTTCTATCTTTTGCCCGCCGGCTTCGGCTTGAAAACCGGCCGCGCACCAAACTCACGCGCCGGTAGCACATCGACATCCGAGGCCGCTTCAGGCCAGCGGCGCCTCGGCATTGACCAGATTCTCTTATAGACTTTAATAGCCGCGTGCATGTTATCACGGGGTTGGTGGTGGCAGCTCGGATTGCCGCCCTCTCGCGGCGAATCCGCAGGATTTTCTCCTGGAGTTTTGAACAGAGGCCAACCGCCATTGTCCAACTTGTTCTCTGGTGGTGCTCATCTGCCCTGCCTCGGTGACGGAGAAACATGATGACAGACAAACATGACAGAGAAACATCCTTTTTGAGTTCCGGGCGGTTAAGTCGATTGCTTCGTCGATCGACTGAATCTCCCGCACCAGGGATGTCACGGCGTCTCGGAAAAAATTACTGCCTCGCATTCTAATTCTAAACAATCGTGTTTTTTATGCAGCTCCTGGTCTGGCTGTGCTACATCGTTAGCACACAAGCAGTACTCCGTATATTTTTTGTCCTTGTTTATTGGTGCCTTCTTGCCGAAGAATTAATGAGTTCTGCACGTCGGTGGCTTCTTCGGCGGTGGAGTGGTTAGAAGACTGGGCCGCACTTGCACGGACTGGTCTTCTGCCAACGGCAGCATCTCCTCAAAAACGTCCTTAGCCGTTTTCTGACTTAAGGACTAAATAACACAGCGTATCAACGTTTTCCAACACAGACAATAGTAAGAAGGGAAGACGCATAGAAATACCATGACAAGTACAAAGATGTGCGTTCAAGGGTCGACGCGATGTGTGTGGAAGAATCGCATGCGACAATTAAATCCTGCGATCAATTGCGAAAACATCACGTGGAATGCTGCACGTATGGAAGTAATCGAGAAAATGGAGTCAACCAATCAAAGCAATACTTACAATGGCACACGACCCCGAGCAATGTGAAGGGTAGGAATGCAGCGTTTTCAATACAAGTAACAATAGGTCGCAACACAAACAACAAAGAGCACGCTTGACACATTGTAACTGCAGCAGCACGGGTGTGTTTAGGCACGGGAAGCAACTCTATGCGCCAGTCCGTATGCCATAACCTCATACCAGGACATTGAAGAGACGTTCACAAAGCGTCAAGAGCGTCATTTCAGTCAAAGAGGCACCTTCTGAATAGTGGATTATGCAAGACCTTGAAACAAGAACTGCTGATGAGCATCCCGGAAGAACTTCCGTAGAAACACCGCAGGGCATCTTCAAGATTTTGATGCAAGGACCTCTTAGGGATGATCTGAAGCGACCCCAGCAAAATCCTCACGAGGACCTGGAAAAGATCACGCAAGAACACCCGAGATTTCACCAGGACTTCCTGGAGATCTTCTTCAGCAGGACCCCCGCAAAATCTTTTCACAAAGGAGATGTGCAAGATGAGATAACGACCTCTTAAAGATGATTCTCTTGAACCGTCGCAAAATCAATGCACACAGAGACTATCAAAGAAAGTACATGATCATAAAATAACCCCTTACTAGTAGAAAGGAAGTCACCGGGATAAGGCAGAATTTTGTCAAAAGAACCCACGCAAGACCATACACAGAGAGCATTAAAATGCCTCTTTAAAGAGCTTACTGGGACCACCACCGATCTTGCAGGAGGATCTACGCAAGAGCTGACAAGGACCTCCGACAGGATTCCATCAGAATCTTCACAAGATCTTCTCAAGCCAGCCTGTGCTAAATCATGTAAAAAACGGCCATGGAAGTCCGCGCCAGGATCTCCACAAGAGCTTCTCACAAGAACTTGTGCAAAGGACGATTGCGCGAGGATTTCCACAAGACTTTAGAAAAAAACATCATGATCACTTTGCAGGAGCATACGCAGTCGAAATGCACATGGAAAAATCAGAAATGCAAGTCCGCGCGAGAAATGTCGACTAAACTGCCGCCGCGCAAGATTAGGATGCGTACTGCGTACTTTTTACGAGCCTGCGCAGTCGAAATGTACATGGACAGATCACAAGCGCCAGCGCAGGCAAGAATTAGCCGTCAAACTGCGGCCGCTGACTATCGGGAAGCCTGTGCAATCGCATGGACGTATCAAAAGAGCTATCCTATGCGAGAACTATCCGAACAAAAGCCGCCGCCCAAGATTTACACTCTACGCGAGCCTGCACGTTCGAAATGGACATAGACGTATCACAAGAGCAAGAATTCGTTGATTATCAACAATAAAAAGTAGCCGCTCAAGATTGGGCGCCGCGCTTTATGCGAGTCTGCAGTGTAGGTTTTGTGGGGTGGTGCGGCTGGACGCCTGCACGCTCTCTCGGCGCGAGGTCTGTTCTATTTGCCGAGCCTAGGGTTCTTGGGGGGCCACGGTGGCAGCCGCTGGGGAATCGCTTGGGTCAAGGGGATCTTGGGCCGAATGGCCAATGCCGCGGGCGGGAGCGGCCCAAGGATCTGATTGCCGCTGCGGGGTTGGGTTTGCCTGCTGCTGTTCAGCCGTTGGTGACTGTCCCGTGCTTGGCGAGCCCGTTCTGCTCGTTCCCGTGCTTTCACGCCGCCCCGTTTGCGCCGGTGGGACGTTCTGTCCTGCGGCGGCCTGCTCGTTTGGCGGGTGGCTCGGGGCTGGTGGCGCTGTTGGTTGGCCCGGGGCTGGCGGCGTGGCAGTGGGGGTGGTGGTGGCTGGCGGGGTCGGGTAGGGAGGGGGGGGTGCGGCTGCGCCGAGGGCTGGGTGTGCGGTGTCGACGCCAGCTCCAGCGGTCTTCTCGTTCACTGCTGTTGTCGGGGCCCGCTGTGGTGCCGGGGTTGGGGGAGGGGGCCCGGGTTGCTGGCTCAGGTGGTGAGCCTGTGGCGGGGGCAGGGGAGCGGGGGGCGGCTCCNGGGTTGGGGGAGGGGGCCCGGGTTGCTGGCTCAGGTGGTGAGCCTGTGGCGGGGGCAGGGGAGCGGGGGGCGGCTCCCTCGCTGTCGGAAGCACTGTAGCTGTAGCTGCTCTCGGAAGCCTTGGTCGGCTTGGTCGCGGGAGCCGTCGGCGACTGGTCGGTCAGCCGGGTGGGTTCCAGGGTGGCCGGGGGAAGGTCTTCCAAGGTTCCAAAGCTTCCGACTGCTTCTAGGGGGATCAATAAGAACCCCTGGTGGCGTACAGCCTGTACCGCTGTTGGTCCCACTCGAAGCACCACAGCGTCCATGCGACGCGCACGCCCACGAACGCCCCCCCCCGCGAAAGACGCCGGCCGAGCGCACTTGAGCCTTGGCCTTGAACCCCAAAATGGGGCGACAAAACTGAAAGCGTACAAACGAATTCACCCACCTCTATACATGGCCGGTGGAGGCCAGTCATGCAACGCTTTCAGATGTTTCAGTTGGACGGGGGTGGTGCCCCCGCAAGGATCAATACCTGGCAAAGCGTGACCACGCTGGCGAATGTGTACAACCAGCTAAGACCACTCCCGCCCGAACACATGACATAGTCCACCAATTCATCTTGAGGATCTCCATGACAATAAGCCGTCCCGATGTCCAGAATGATAGCCGTAGCTATCGTGTCCAAAGTAAGCCATGCGCCGATATAGTTTGTTAAACGAGGGTTCGCGTACTGAACATCAAGGACAGTCTTCTCCTGGTTTGGAGAATGCAGCAAGTTGGTGCAGAGAAAGAGCACGAAGCTCAACGCGAGGGCAGCTCGAAAGTAATCAGTCGCCCACAAAACTCCCGCCCCCAAACGTGTGCGTGCACGATGTCCGGTATAGCCAGAGAGACCGAATGCCAATACCACCATCGGAAACGCGATGATGATGATGTTCAGCAACACTGTCAACATGGTAAAACCATGGAACCAAGAAGTGGCTGATGAAGATTGGCACCACCAACGATAACTGATAGGACAGTTGTCATCAGCCATGCAATGTTTGCATGAGTAATGATCTGCATAGTCTCCATCTTGCTGCTTTGCATGAGTGTGATGCTCTTGCTTTTGGCGCTGTTCATGTCCGCTGGCGTCTGACCCTCCTTTCGAATGGTCACCGGCACCATCACGTGCCTCTGTTTGAGATTTCGACCTCTCTTCTCCAGCCGAATCTCCATACCCTGATTTTTCCAATATCTTGTCATAGGCCTCTTTTTCTGCGTCACGGACCTCGTTTTCCAAGTCCTTCTGGAATCTTTCGCAGGAAGGATGGCAATCAGGTGAAAAGTCCACGAGTCCTTCGTCTACCGCCTTGAGAAGCACATGCTCACAGGAGTGCCGACCTTTTCCCTTCAGAACTGACGTCTGCAATCCTTTTGCGTAGACGTCAACCAAATCAAAATGAGGCCCAACGGCCTCAGCGCAGGTGGAAATGTTATCTCCGCAGTAAAATGCACAGTTGTGCATCAAAATGGGGATTGGCACAACACATCCCGCAGAGAGTTTTGCGCAGAGATCATTTTTACGCACATGCGTGTCAGCATCAGGCGCTGCAAGTTCCACAGCCGTAGTGCTTGCCAAAATTGTGGTTCGCTCCGTGGCGGTTTTCTTCTCCTTCAATACCTGAACTGTTGTTGTTGAAGAAGTTGAATGCTTACGCAAGGCATGTGTTGAAGCACCCGTCGTGCTTGTCGAGGTAGGGGCAAGACGCTTTCCAGTGGTGCTACTCTCCTTGCCTTTCACTTCATGATGCTCACGACCTTGCTCTTGAAGGCGCCTGACTGCCAAAAGATCTTGAATGTTGCCCGCATCATCGAGAATGTATGGATAGCCATCTCTTTTGCAAAGCGCGGTCCACTGGCAACTCGCGGCAACCACTGTGGAAGACGACTGGTATGCAAGCTTGGAATTTTCGCCCTCGGCAAGGCAAACAGGCCCGTATGTTGAACCTGAGGGAGCACGAAGTAGCCAAATCACTTCAAATATTTCAGAAGTGTGCT
This sequence comes from Symbiodinium sp. clade C Y103, assembly GCA_003297045.1. NCBI lineage: Eukaryota > Dinophyceae > Suessiales > Symbiodiniaceae > Cladocopium > Cladocopium sp. clade C. The sequence goes on along the minus strand of BGPT01001731.1, from coordinate 56,271 downwards.
CCTGCTCCAAAAGAGCGTAAACCTTGCCGTCGCCCGAGACTGGTACCGCCGATCCCACTGTGCGCAAAATTGGGACGGTGAGCCCTGTTTGATAACTCAAAGTTGTAGGCCCTTCCACGGCGGGCAATGAACTTGAGCATGTCACGAATTGTGTGATTTCCAGGCCGGAACGACAATCAAGAAGGAAAACACCATACGCCTTCTGCTCTTGCAGGTGCCTGGCGTCAAGCACCACCTCACCCATCTTCGTCAAATTCACAGCTTGCTCAGTAAGAGGTGCTGTCCCGACCTTGTTCTGGGCTAGCCCTGTGCCATTCGGAAAATCACCAAAAAGGGGGTTGCCCCCAGCAAAATGGATCTTCGAACCTGTGTTAGCAAAGTTGTGAGACAGATCTGCAGCCTTCAATCTGGCGCTGATCTGCTCACGAACCTGCTGAAATGCCGCACCTTCCATGAGATACATGCCTCCAGCCAGGATCAGAGAAGCGTAAAGGAGTGTAAGAAGAATCACACATCCATTCGCTGGCTGTTCACGGTAGGCGATCCGGGGTGTCCCATTTGTAGGGACATGAATGCGACGGACCTGGAAGGAACCGTGAGGCAAAAGTGTGAGAACCACCATGGATGCGACAGATCAATGCGAAATGGCGGGTTCAGCTTAGCCGGGCTGAGGCGAACCCCCAAACGCTTGAGCCAAAATGGCTATTTAGATGCCGCACCAATACCGCAAGGTAGCTACAACAACGGATTGTGGTGCTACTGTGCATGGCAAATTTTTTTGCAGCATTGGCGTCCGTCAGCGCGGGCGCAGGGCCAGCCTCATTTTTCAAATTGCTTTCTTTGAATCAAGACGCACGCCTACAAAACAAAAACGTGCACACACACACACACATACGCATACTTTTATATAATATTTTATAGTAAACGCCTTTTGTAAAACCTACGCGTGTATAAATTTATGCACACATGAGCCTATAGATGCTGCAGTAATAAGTGCCCCCAAAGGTAATCCCAACATCTGATTGCGGCAGCAAATCCCAGGTTCCCTGCCACGCCGGAGGGAGCCGGCGCTGGTGCAGGCGCAGCCTCAATTTTCACATTGCCTTCTGGGAGTCTGTATGTGCACACAAACATACGCAAACATACGCAAACCCAAAATAGGCGCATATGATATCATAGAAATATATTTGGGAAAATGCACGCATATGTATAGAGAGATGCGTATTTGGACGCGACAGCTACACACAATGTAACTACAGCAAGTGATTGCGGGGTTGCATCCCAAATTTCCCGCAGCATTGGCGCGTGCTCGTCGACGCCTTTTCTTTGTGGGAGGCTCCTGACAAGCATCGGACGCCGGCGCCAAACTCTGTAATAGGGCAATCCAACCAGAACAACATAGCCCACGTTGAAATCTTAGCATAGACAGATCAACGCGCGTTGAAGGATGAACGGCGGCGGCTTGTCTGTATCTTAGCCCTCCCTTGCCGCGTGCCCTCCTGAACAAAACTTTTGAGGCGACGCATTTGGCTCGGCGAGAGCTCGTCCCACTCGAGTTCGGCCATCTCCTCGTCGCACTAACGCAACAACAGAAATTTGTACCGAAGTTTATTTCAATATTGATCGTTCCATCGGTCTCTTCCATTTTTCATGTCATTCATCCATTTATCATCATTTATCTATCCATCACAGAATCCTGGAGGAGGACCCCTACGAGAGCGGCATGTGGGATATGGAGGCCTCGGGAAATGAGGCTGGGAAACTCACAGGTCTCACACTGGATACTTCATGGCTGATGCTTCCATCCCTCTTTCCTGAAATCCCACCCAGTAAAGAAAATGAGGATGATAAGTCTTGAAGATGCACATCCCTGCTGAACAAGTTTTGGCCTGTGTCCGGTCTTTATTGTCAAATCTTCGGCGAAAGAAATGGTTGGCAGTTTGTTGCTGGCCTCTCTTGGTGAATTTTGGGTGAAACAGTGAGATTTTAGACTTTGAGTTTCGTAGCTGGTGGTCCAATAGAGCTACTAGCAGCTTTGCTGGTGTCAGCACCTTGCTTGTCCAACCTAGCCCTGCACTTGTTCACCCAGTCCTGGATGACGCTCAGTAATGGCCTCATTGCCAAGTGCCATGGGCAGGATCCTATGCGATCATCATATGAAAGTCTGCAGCTAACGCTTCGCACTTTCATCCAAATCCCTCTAATATATCTGAAACCCCCCACAGGGTTCCCCACAAAAAAAAATACAAGATCATGCAAGGGGTTTTTTCAAGAGGGTGTCACCAAAACCGCTACAAAATGTTTTCACAACGGCCTCCACCAGACCTTGGTCAAAATTTTCATTGAAGAACCGGCGGGGGCCTGGGTTGAAATTCCATGTCCCTGACACTAGGGGGGGGGTAGGACCCCTGCTGCAATTCTTTTATTAAATGGGGGTGCCTGCAAAATGGGTTGTCCAAAACGCACCAGTCAATCTATACCCTTCGTTATTTTTTTACTATTACTAACATCAAAAACTAAACCTGTATAATCCAGTTGAGGTCCCCCAAACTCAAGATAAAACAAGCTACTTGACAGTACCTGATTTAATTTTAAACTTTTGTTGGGTTGATTTTGTTTGCCAAGACCAAATATTAAACCACGTGGTGCAACACATGTCACTGACACTTGGTGTAAAATTTCAAACTTTTCAGCATGGCTCCACAATTTTTCCAATTACAATTTTTCCAGCCGCGCCCCATCCAACCACCATGAACAACCTCCCTAAGCGATGCGAACAGTTGCGCTCCGCCCCTGCTCTGAGCTCTTGCTGTCAAATCAAGACCACTAATTTAAAAACCAGGTTTTGTCCAAATTTTAGGCGCCAAAAAATCAATGACAGTATGACAGTAATTTCCTGCGCTGTTGTGCGTAGTTGCATTGTGTTTTGCACAGGACAATCAACTGAACTGAAACAATTGAAATTCAATGAAATTCATCAGGTTGTTCCACAACAATCAAAATTAAATCATGGGGTGGGTCACATCTGAAATTAAACCAACTCAACAAGTCGTCAGAATCTCAGGGAGGTGGTGGGAATCCCTGTTTTCGCTGATTTTTTTAAATTAAACCAAACATGCTGCTTCTGACTTGCTAGACACTGCAGTGCACGGGCAAGCTGCTTGTTTTCTCTGGTTGCGATCAAATCGCCCTGAGCGCACCACAGGCCACANCTTCTGACTTGCTAGACACTGCAGTGCACGGGCAAGCTGCTTGTTTTCTCTGGTTGCGATCAAATCGCCCTGAGCGCACCACAGGCCACACAATCAAACTGACCGTAGTGACTCAAGGGATGTCCATAGAGAAATGAAGATGTTAAATTGAAGTTCGGCAGTTGAAACTGCGATGAACAAGAGGGTCCCAAACCCGACAATGGGCTTGGGTGTGGAGGGTTTTTCAGTTGGCTTTCCTGA